>BQNB010011314.1:6226-52581 GCA_026074375.1 Tanacetum coccineum | reverse complement strand
GCTTCAGCCCAGAAGAACAAAGGAACTTTAGCGACGCTTAGCATTGTTCGAGCAGCCTCAACAAGAGTACGGTTCTGTTTTGTTCAGGTGTTCGAGCAGTTGACGTTTCGTGTCTTATTCCCTCTTTTGCAAAGTATGCATGAAGTCCTCTTTGGACGAGTGTGAGGAAATCAATGAGAACTCCAGGTGTTTCGTCTTTGGACCTCAAGAAGTGAGTCCAAGTATATCAGGAGTAGTCATCAACAATTACGAGAACATACTTCTTTCCATGTGATAAGATGCATCCTTTACTCGTTTTGGTTTCTGACATTCCCTTGATACATGCCCATATTCCTTGCAGTTATAACACTGAATCCCAGACTTCTGCACTACCGGAGTACCTACATTTTCCCTAGCCCCAGCAACATTAACTGCCCTCTGATTATCATACCCAGTTCCTCTGTTGATTCTTGGAGAATTATCTTGATTAGCTCTACTGGTGTTTGATGAAGTTCGAAGGTTGTTGTTGGTAGGTTTGTAGATTTTCTTGAACGAGAGAGAAATTAAAGCCATGAGTTTGTCAATCTCCTTTTCCTTTGACATTTCCTCATCTTCAGTAACCGTAGCAGGTTCTGGATCATAAGTAGGAGCAGAAGAGGTAACAATTGCTTTTCCTCTGTTTCTGGTAGATTGTTGTGATCTGGTGGAGGAATATTGAGTGTTTTGAGTAGGATGGTTTTGATGATGGTAAACTGGTTGTTGTTGAGCAACAAGTGCAAGTGGATTAGCAGTACGTGCTAGTCTTTCAGCTCTTATCTCATTGACTTCATTCTGGTGTTGCTTCAGGATGTCATAAAGTTTGTGATAGGAGACAGTCTTCAGCTCTTGACTCTGCTTAACAAGTGTCACAAACCTTTGCCATTCTGGTTGTAGTTGAAGTAAGAACTGGACATTCACTTGATGATTTGTAACATGACACTGATTTCTGACAAGCTCATTCATCATCTTGTAGAACCGTGAGTAATACGATTCAAGTGATTCACCATCCCGTGATGTGAATTTTCCAAACTCCCAATATAAATTGGTTTCAAGATCTTGAACATTGATTGATTCACCTTGTTTCAACCTTTCAATGGCTTTCCACATTTCACATGCATTCGGACAAGCATCAACTGTGGAGTAGATATCGTTATCTATCCCTGTGAGAATGATCTGAACGGCTTCAGCTTCGGCATTCAGTTGATCGCGTATGTCTTGTGAAACATTCTTATAGTTCTCCATATACCTTTCTGTAGTTGTTTCAGAACTACCTTCAGCAACTGGAACTGTCTTCTCAGCCCATTGATACGTGTATGGTGGATTTTGGAGACAATAGTGGATGAGTTCACTGTTAGGTTTGGTGTCAATGTATCTCTTGATTCTGGATTTCCACTGAACGTAATTACCCGGTGCTAACATTGGTGGACGATCTTTGCTACCCGCTTCCATGATAGCATTATGAAGAGCATTCGATGATTGAGTTTGCAAATTGATATTTGAATTTGACATTTTGATGAAGTTGTGAATGGATATCGGATCTTAAGTGTTATGAAGTGTTGATTGTATTGTGGTGAGAGAGAATGCAATTAACTCCACGGGATTTTACAACTCTATGATTAAAACCGAGAAGGAAAAAGTTTACTTGTCGGGATTTTACAAAATCAATAGAAAAACCGTGAAATTAAAATTGACATATTTCGCTTGAGGATTGCATATTTCGCTTGGATAAAAGTTGCATGTTTCGCTTGAAGATTCAAAACTTGTTTCGCTTGAAAAATCAAAATTGCATGTTTCGCTTCAACTTCTAAACATATTTCGCTTGGCAAGTAACTGTCATATTTCGCTTGTCAGTTTAACATGTTTCGCTTCGACATAAACATATTTCGCTTGCAATCATTCTTTCATGTTTCGCTTTAGTTTAACATATTTCGCTTGGACTCAATACTGCATGTTTCGCTTGAGTTTTAACATATTCCGCTTGAACTCGTAACAAACATATTTCGCTTGGTTAAATTTTTTTTGGCAGAGTTTCGGTTTAGTTAATCGTAATATTTTGCTTGACTTTCACCTGCATATTTCGCTTAGCACATAACGTACATATTCCACTTAACAAATAAACCTACATGTTTCGCTTCACCTGTACAAACAACTAGTCCTTTTCTAGTGAAGCTAAAATGGTGGATCTATGTTCCCTTGGCTTAACCGGTTGGGGCCACAAAAAGTTAAGCCAATCACAAATAAGCCCCGAAATAAGCTTGTAAAAAGCTAAGAAATAAGCTAGGAATAAGCTCGAAAATTTGCAACAAAAATGAAGAAAACTAAGAGCCTAGTTTGAAGAACAAACAAGAAGGAACATGACACTTTTGACTCTTCTAGTTCGAACCAAAACTACCACTTCGAGAAGGAAAAGAAGAAAAAATAAATAAGCCGATTGTAATAAGCTTATAAAAAAACGATCTATAAACTTATTTAAGACATGGAAGGACTACAAAATAAGCTTTAGAACTGTTATAGCAAAGAGAATATAAGCAAAACAAACCAATAAGCCCTCAAGAAAGTGAGACGTGAGCTCATTGACAAAATAAGCCACTAAAGAGCTTATTAAACCACAAGAATCGAACACTAAACACCCCTTGGCGAGTGATACCACATGTTGGCGTTATAATAATCCTATCACAACTAACAAGCAAACCCGAATAAGCCCTAAATAAGCTCTATTTGAGCCAGCAATGAAAGAAAGAAAATAAGAGAGAGAAAGAAACTTAAAACTTAGCTTAAGAGAGAGAATGGTGAGTTACAAGTGAGAAATGTACTACCAACACCCTCTCCATGTGTAGAGAGGTTTTTTTTTATACCCAAGCCTTTCTAGTAGGCGTGTGGGCTTGTAAGTTGGGCCGGGCTTGGCATAACTTGGGATTTGAGCCCGAAACACGAACAATATTAGATTACAATCCAAGCCCGTTGAACCCGACTAGCCTATTACTTAACAAGACCCAATTTGACTTGATAAGACCGATAACATTCTTGTTTGACTTAATATTATTAAGGCTAACATATTTATTTATGATTACATGAAACTTAGTTTGTAGATCCTTTTAATGTTGCTTCTTGTGATGGATGTGCGCGTTAGGCTTTAGAAAACTAGCCATAAGACATTAAATTAACATAAACGTCTAGGGACACGCGAGTGTGTAGAAAGGATACCATCGCTAACAGTCTTCATAATACCTTACCCCTAATATGGTTGATCCCTCTTAAGTGTTTTAATTGCATGTGATATACTCTTATGGGCCTTGTAATAGTCTTCATACTACCTTACTTGTGCGTTGCCTTAACGGAATATTACATAGACGGCGGGTTCATGTAATTCGTTCATGACTTAGAAATTACATACACAGATCATCATAAGAGTGACAAAGTAACATAATTAGGAGAAGCAAATTAAGGAGTAATGCATGAATAAGTAAATACATTTGTTTTCCATATAAGTTATCACCAAAATAGTTTAGATTTATTTTGTTATTATTAGTTTAATTAATTAAAACCAAAACCAACCTGTGGTATATCCTATATCATAACACGGGGTCGATTCTTGGACCGGGCTAGTTTCTAGAGAGAGAAACACTAGAGAGAGAAAGTGTTTTCTTTTGTAAATGAATTTATGACTAGCTTACCTCTTCCAAAGTTGGAAGAGGCTATATATAGTACTTACAATATACCGGGTATTCGTACCCGACTTAAAACCGAAAAACGTACTATTAACTATTAAACTACGAGCTATAATAAACAGTAAAATACACGGGGTGACCGAGTCTTTTTCTAATATCTAACACAACCTCTCAACGTTATCTATTGACATCTCACTCCGAGATTGTTGATATTGAATAGGTGGCAGTCTGCTCCAGCCTCCGATTAAAAAAAAACAAAGTGCACAAATCGAGTCTAGAGCCAATAAGAGATCAAATTATAAATCTCATTAGGACACAATGTCAAAATACACTTGTTGAACACCATAAAGTTCACAAGTTGTAACAAAGAGTCCTACGCATTATCCTTGAGATCTTGCCAGAACATCCAAGTGATACTTAAGTATTCACATTGAAGATGGAAATCCTGCTTGAGCCAACATCAAACATGCTCTTGGTAGGTGACTTGTAAGATTCTATATGAATCAAGCTTGTCTCAACTAGAAAGAAAGGATGGTGCGATTCTATGTGAATCAAACTTGTTCCAGTAAAATGAATTGACAACTTAATCAGAAAGATAGTAACTATCTGATTCACTCTTACCGTGTTGTCTGCTTTGAGACGTTCAGGTAATGAGAACTAGCAAGCATGGTGAATCTAATACATCTGTGTTAGAAGATCCTACGCTTTGAGCTGGAAACCCTGTCAAGGAGATTCTTTGAATCTACCTGATCACAGGTATAGTATCTATACTATAAAACGGGAAACCGAAGGTTAATGCAACCGGACTCAAAATGAATGACAAAGCCAAATTCATCTTTTATTGCTAACTGTTTTATTTCAGGATAAGATGACGGTGTTGCAGCCTCATTACAGTGAAGTCGGATTCATAAACCACATGCTCATACTCAAGCTTTCAAAGTCAATTTTCCAACATCAAGATAGTTGATTCTAAACTTCCCCATCATCAAAGAGCCTCAAAGTCAATTAAAGAATCATATTTTGGGAAGATTGTTAGACCTATGATCATATATGTCAAACAAGAATGTAACAAGTATGAGCATGTTGGTCAAGAGCACAAGTTGATCAAGAAAGTCAAATCAAGCTGATTCAAGTCAAGGAGATGATGCAAGATAAGGATCTCAAGAATTTAAAGTCAAAAGATAACGGCTCAAGATTAAGATAACAAAAGCATGAAGAAACAAAGCCATTACAAACAAGCAAAGACTAAGACCAAAGATAAACAAGGCAAAGCATCCATCCGTGGGACATGAATAGACTAAGGTTCTGTGCTCTCATATTTTCAAAAAAGCAAAAAATCAACCAAAAGTCGGTAACTCTAAAACCTTTCTTATTATTTTTGCTTTTCGGTTAACGCATTTTGTCAATGGTCTTTAAAAGAAAAATTGATTTACCAATTCAACAATTTTCGGAAATATATTACTTCGGATTCACAATATGCACCATTTGTGTATATGTGTTAAATATATTACCAATACAATAATTATGTCGCGCCCAAAAAATTTTGTCGCGCCCATCTTATTTATATATTTTTGGTTAGCCCCAAAAATTTTATGTTCCGCGCCCAACACAATTAATGTGGCGCCCAACAATCAATAACATAACATTTTTGTCTTTTTTCATACTGACATTTATTAGGTGTAACAAATTGTTTTACCAAAACAATAACTACCTTCATTGCGGATTTTCTCCCAAATATCTCCGGATTATAAAGAGATTTACATATCTTTTAAATTGGTAACAAAGTTAGTACACTATTTTTTCCATGAAATAAAGCTTACATCTCTTTTTTTTTAAAAATTGGTAACAAGATAGTTACCATATTGTTTCTTATAATTAAAAGATTTTTAGCCACTATTATGTCGCGCTCATCTCCGTCGCGCTTATCTTATTTATACTTTCGGTAACGTCCGAAATATCTTGTTGCGCCCTATACTTACTATATTTTAGGTCCTCTCCTAAAAGACGGGATTGACGGACTTATATATCCGCATCAAGACGCGCGGGAAATACCGCACAAGGGAAATCTCATCTACTAACCTCCAAGCGGTGCACCTTTGAAAGCCACGGCCCTAGCTATGGACTCCTCGCTATTTGTAAGCGCCATTAAACATTCATGTATTTTTTATGTTTGGATTGTTCCTTCTTAAATACAAAAACTTGCAATGTATTAATCAAATATCGCGGTGCCTAGCTAGCTCCGCGGCCCATTCCTATATTTCTTATAAATTATGTTTTTTTTTTAAATATGATTCAGTTTACATAACTTATATACTTTACCTACGCGGTAACATCATACAATTTACCTACGTGGTAACTCTTGCCTTCGTGGCGTGCCTGCACCTATAATTCCCACGAGGAAGGTGAAAAGGGTGAGTGATCTATATTAGCTCGTGAGTCTAAGAGGTCTGCAAACCCATCACACATCGGATACGTTCTCCTTAATAAACACCATTTTCTATCAAGACGTTGAGTTGGAGTTAAGTCTAAGAGCGTTCTCAGCGACAGGCGCGCAGTAATTATGCACACTCCGTGCATGTTTATCACAAACTTCGGAGTTAAAAACAATTGTAATATGGTTTGCGGTACGCCGAATGTAATTGTTTGTAATGTCAACCTACACGCGCACACAATATATATCTTGTTCCATAAAATTACTAAGTCGGATGATGACATTATTTCGCGCATGACGGATAACATAATCCGCTGCACAGACGTATGAACATATCCGCGCATGACGGATAACATATCCGCGCATGACGGATAACATATCCGCGCAAGACGGATGACATATCCGCGCAAGACGGACAACACGTCCGCGCAAGACGGATTAAATGTCCGCGCAAGACGGACGAAACATCCGCACTCTTAAAGACGGACGAAAACATCCGTACTCTTAAAAACAGACGAAAACGTCCACCCTTTTATAGACGGACGACGCGTCCAGCAGACGGACAACAACGTTCCGCGCAGACGGATGGGAAATATCAGCGCAAATATATGGAGATCAATCTTCCACTCTTATGAATTTTATCATCTCTTTTACAGAGTTTGAAAAAGAATGGTACCTGGCCAAATGCTAGTGTTTACCCCGGTACTATAGAAAAAACATTCTTTATACGGGGTCCTTACCGTTCTGACACGGGAAACCAAGCATATGAGCTCCATCACCAAACATATGTATATGGGTACGGCCCATTGTATGCACAATTAGCACGGTCTAAAGAACTTGAGTCTAGAAATATTAACCGTGCGCACGAGAGTAAGTGCTGCACGCCGTTCAACATACTAGACTGGGGGACATGTAAAACCGTATAGTATGGCCCCGATCTATTTTTATACGTTTATGAGACTTAACTTGCTGAAGACGTATACAATAGTCTAGCATAACATGTCAAGATCCATATTCATACTAGACTGCGGGGACATGTTGGACCCATTAGTATGTCCCATACCAATTTTACGATATTGGGGCCAATCCCAGTTACTATCGCTACTTGGCCAGCGGGTCGGTGGTCACGGACCACGTCTGGGTCAGCGGGTGCTAGAACAATTATGACAGCATGCGCATTTTGTCTGTCTATACAAGGAGTCATGCTTTGACATCTACTTATGACCATTTAATGACGATAAAGACTATGACCTTTTCTTATCTCATAATTAATATGGACCGTTACTTATGATGGTAATTTATGATATATCGGTTATATTATTTATGGACTACGAAAGGTCTTAGGTTTTTCCTCCTTATAAGGAGGACCCTCGTCTTCTATTCACAGAGAGTGGTTTTTCTACGCTCTATGACTCCCTAAACACTCTCCATACCCATATTCACCGATTTATTACCATAACGTTACTTTACTCTCAGCGGATGGTCTTAATCGTGGCGAGACTAATCCCACGGTTACAGCCTAATGGTGCTTTCTCTTAGTGCGAGGTCTTTTTTTCTTCCCAATTCAAGAGTCACTTGGTGCAAGAGCAGGAGCCAAGCAACCCGAATTATACCTAATTCGGGCCTGATCTAGGTACATCCAACTTTTGTATCAACAACTAAGTTGTTGTCTGGTATTGAAGATAGTCATCATAGACCCAGTGATGCAATGTACAACCCTCCCTAGCTACTCAAGGTCTCTTAAAAGACTCTTGTTTCATTCCTCACGGAGATTAAACACATTTCTATTAACTATCTCACTCCGAGTTAGTTGGTATTGAAAAGGTGGCAGTCTACTCCAGCCTCTGATTACTAAAACCAAAATGCACTATCGAGTCTAGAGCCATAAAAGAGATCATCCATAAATCTCATTATGACACTAATTCAAAATATACTTGTTTTTTTCATACACTGTGAAGATAAGAAATATCCTAAGAGTCCTACGCATTATCCTTGTGATATTGCCAGAACATCAAAGTGATACTTAAGTATCACAATGACGATGGAAATCCTTTTAGAGCCAACATCAAACAAGCTCTGTGGTAGGTGACTTTTGAGATGCTATATGGATCAAACTTCTGACACTGGATATCGATTCGTTCTAGACTATGACTTGACGGTTGATGAATTTTGAAATGCATAAAACTCTCGATGTGTTGCAAAAAACCACTTTAGCAAGTGACACATCGATTGATTTTTAAATCAATTTTTCATTTCAATCGGTGAGACAGAAACTCACTGGTTCACTCATACTGCGTTGTCTGCTTTGAGACGCTCAGGTAATGAAAACGACTAGCGCAACTATGAAATCCTATCAAGAATATTCTTCGGAATTCTATCTGATCACGGGCAATATTCATACTGATTCACAGGGAATCATGGTTATTGCAACCATATTTGACAAAGTGACAAAGACACTTTCGTCCATATCTATTGATTGTCACTAATCTAAACATGCAGGTATTCCCGATGGTGGCAGCAGTTAGTCCTAGATGAGTCAGATTCATAGCCACATGCTCATACCCAACCGACATATGTAAAGACATCATGAAAGCTCAAGTACATGTTTCAAAAGACTTCCGCTACTCTGATACCGTACGTCTTTCTAGAAGTGACGAAGTATTAAAATTAAAGAATTTCAAGAAAGTTGAATATTCAAGATTTCAAGACAAAGAATGTATGAGCATGTCGGTCCAAAAGTCACAAGCTCACAAGAAGGAAAAGATTACAAGATGGTGAAAAGAGATAATGCTTGGTTGATGATCTTAAGAAGCTCAATATCACATACAAGTCAAGCTAACGAAACAAGCTCAAGCCTAAAAGTCTAAAGATCACTACCTTACATTTACAAGATAAAGATCAAAGAAATCAAAACTACGAGCAAAGACTGAAGACATTCATAAAATGCAAGCTTAAGTTATTGTAGATTGGAGTGACCTCCCTTAGGGAGAGATTTTTAGGAATACAAAAAAGTCTCGGTCACTTCCAATATCCGTTAAGTAGCTTGTAGTATAATATTTGGAACTTAACTAAGCTAACCGATTCAACTTAAGATACCCCTCATGTTGACCATGTCTATGTAAAGGTATAAATACCCTCTCCATGTCTTGGAGAGGGTTTTCATTTGCATAATACATTTTCTTTTTCTCACTAAGTGTTCTAACCTTCTCTTTCTCTCTCTAAAATTTCCTTATCACTTAGTCATCTTAGATTGTATGTTTGATATCCTACACATTCATATACAGCGTAGTGGAAAACATTTGTAACAAAGCTACGTTGAATGACCTGGATGAGACTGGCGATGGAATAGTAAAAGGAAATTTCCTTTACGTCAAAACTGACCCGAGTGAGGAATTTCCACTCGGAGAGAAATAAAGCAGGAGGAGTACGAGTCCAGCTGATGACTCGTTAATAAAATAAGCGCTTCTCGAGAGGCAACCCGTGTATTTTCTGTATTTTAACTCTTAGTTTATTTTTAATGTTTACACCCTAAATTTTCAAACCCATGTTCAAGCTTAAGTGTGGGGGTGTAACATTACCTTTCTTTTTAAAAAAAGCAACAAAAATTCAAAAATATTATGCATTTTGTATTTTGTATAAGATTACTTCAAGTGATGATGCCAGAAGCATATGGAGCTTAAGTGCTATTTCTCATGCCCGGATGCCTGGTTTACTCTTACTCTTATTTCCCTATTTATGGTTTGATTCGTTTTGTCGCATTGAGGGCAATGCTAAAGTTAAGTGTGGGGGAGTAAACAGGAAAAACGAGGAATATTTTTTAAAAATTTCATATTTTTGTGCTGATTTTTAAAATTTTGTGTACTTGTTTGCCCTCATGATCTAGTTGTTTTTATGCTTTTAGAATAATATATTAGAATCACTAGATTAAGCCACTGGTAAAATCTGTAATCTTTGAAAAATTAAGATGTGTCCCGATTATTATTGCAATTCATTCTGTGATCGATAACATTTGCTAGCACATATTATAGCCCTTCCACTAAATTGTAAAAAAGTATAATTTTATAACCCTAAAAAATGTGCCCTGATATACTACGTAGAGATAAATATTTTTAATATTTATCGCTACTGTAATGAGGCCCTGATATACTACGTAGAGATAAATATTTTTAATATTTATCGCTACTGTAATGGGGCACATTTTTTAGGGGTATAAATTATACTTTTTTGAGGATTTGAGCCTAATTCTTATGTAACATACATCTTTATGCTTGATCTTTTTGCTATGAGTGTGCCGGTGATTTTATTTATTCTAGAACTTGTGCCTGTAAATCATTACAAATACCGCAGTAAGATCACACTTGTGTGATGATAAGTGAATGTGCGTGATAAAGAAGCAAACTAGGAATAAAACCAAATGGATACTGCCTTGAGCTAACCATCTCGGTTAGTCTGTAACAACCCGAGTTTTACGACGCATATGACGATCACGAATTCGACGTCTTAATTATTATTTTATAAATTTGTGTGAACGAATATCGACATTTAAAAATTTATTCTGTCACGAATAATTATTTTCGTATTTTATTGCGAACGAAATTTAAAATTTTTTATTTGTTTTTTGATGTTTCGCGAGTCAACGTCTGACCACGCGACCTTTAAGCGTTTTGAGTATCGTAGACATTTCGACGCTCTTCGTTATTATTTTTATGATGATAATTTGTATTTTATCGTCCTCGTCCCGAGTTAGCCGAACCCGAGTCAAAACATTATTTTGACATTAGTTAATATTTTATTAAAAACTTTAACCAAATTAAGTGTGATGAAAATAAATTTAGTCACGAAAGTGTAATCCCGAGCCATAGTTATCGGTTTTTATTTTAGAAAAACATTTAGGTGTGAAAAGTATAAACTAGAAAAGAGGGAGGGACTAAAGGTGTCAAAAGCCCAAACTACACTTACTATATAAATCAAACAACATACACACTTTCATTTTTATAAAACAAAAATTTTGTGTGTTCCCTCCCCTCCTCTCCAACCGGACACACCACCACCACCATAAAACCGCTACCATCGCCAGAATATCCACATGCATTACGATCCGACCTCAAAATATTAATCCCCTCATCATTCCCTACATATCCCACTAAAGAAACGTAACATGCAATGGGTATTTTTCTAGTTAGAGTTCGGGTTAGATTGAGGGGTTTTAGTTTAAAGAAGGTTGATTAAAATAGCTAGATGATCGTTTTTGGAAGCTTGGTTTTTAATAAAAGGTTCGGTTTTGGTGTTTTGGTTGGTTCGAACGACGGCCAAGAAAAAGGAAACAAGGAAAGTCTGAGTTTTTGAGTCCGATTTTACATCGTATAGCATTGTAAGTATATCAAATGCTAGTACTATTTTTATTTTTACGATTCGATTGATTCTCGGTTATTGCATGTGATGATATCCGAGGGATCTTGACTTAGATATGGTTTGTAGACTATCCTATATTGTGTCGTGAATGAATTTTTGATCAAAAATGGATTTTTAGCATGTTTCGTAGCATATAAATCTGGGCAGAAACTTTGGCGTGGAAAACGAGGTTCGAGATTTTGTAAAATCTAATTTTGGTTTATAATATGTGGTAGAGGGTATTTTTACGAGCGTTTCGGTAATTCGAACGCCCCGTAAATCCTAATAACGAAGAAGTTACAACAAAAACAAGATTTGAAAACTATGAAAAATTCCAAACAGCTATTGAGCTTTTTATACATGCTGGCAGAATTTTAAATGTCCGTTTTGAGCACTTTCGAGTCTGTTTCGGCCTTCCGGCGAAACACGAAAGTAGCTCGGAATGACGTTTTACTTTGTCACGAGGCTTGCTAGTTTTAAAATCGAGTAATAACGGGTTAAAACCCAAGGTCAAAATCTGCATTTTTATTAAAAGTGTCATAGTTCCTACAGAAACTTGCAGGGGCATTTTAGTCATTTTCTGTTGAGTTTTGGGTCTCGGCTAAATCTAAAAAGTTGTCTGGAATGTCGTTTTGCATAAAATCTCTTTTGAGTCCGAGTAATGAAAATGTGATATAGCGGGTCGTTTTGAGCGGGTCAGACTTAATTTTATATATGTATATATATATATGTATATATATATATGTATATATATATATGTATATATATATATATATATATACACACACATATAGAGTAAGGATTTAGTGAGAAGTAAATTTAAATAAGAAGTGGTGAGAAGTGACTAAAACCACACATTTGAGATGCAACGACTTGCATTAGATGCATTTTTATTCATTTAGATGCACCATTTTGAGTTTTGAACGTTAATTCGATGCGTAGATGGTGCAAATTGATTTTCATGATTTTGGCACATGCAGAGGAACAAAAAAAGAGAAAAAATGAAATGGATCTAATATACGTATATGCATTAATAAAAGCAAGAAAACACATAAGGATGGCGTTAAATGCATCTAAGATTATAGCGATCAACTAATTTAAATCGGTCTATCTCGGATACGGTTATAGTTTACTTTTTTATCCTCCTTATTTTAAGAAACTTCTATTGATCTAACTAAAATAGCATAATAATAATATATAATATAAATATAATATATATATATATATATATATATATATATATATATATGTGTGGAGTGTGTGTTGGTGTGTGTGTGTTGTGTGTTGTAGTGTGTGTGTGTGTGAAAATCAAAGTCAAATAAAGTCTAACGTTGACTTTTGAAAGTCAACGGGTCGATACTAAACTTGTCGGATGTTATAAAAATAATAAACACTACTATTATTAGAAGTGTGATATTTTAAACATAACAATTGTTATGAACAAAGAAGATCCTAAAAATAGAAACTTTGGAAATATTCGGATATAACACCGATACGAGTAACGATAATCAAAATGAATGTCGAAAGTTCGACGCGATAACTAAATATTATTATAAATGTAGTTAAAGACGAGACCTACTATAAATGATAACTTTTCGAAATAATAGACTTTCTAAAAATAAAAGTGTTCGATTAATGTGACGTATAAAATAAAATGAAAGAATGATCGAAATTCCAATAATATGAAGTTTAAGGATACTATGGAACGCATGTAGATTCTCATCACAAGTGTATGTATAAATTTATACTATTTTGATAGTTGTGATGCGTGCACTATCCGATCGTATCTTACGATATAATAATTGAACGACATAAATTATAGGTCGCGGTTGAGCTCGTTGTTTAATAGTTCGTGATTATTTCGGTTATTTGATCTTCGGCTTCGATCAAGGTGAGTTCATAGCCTCGCTTTTGAATGTTTTAAATATTTTGTTAACCCGCGAGAGAGATACTTGTTGTTTTATGAAAATGATAACACAATATGTTTTGATACAAATAGATTCCATCAATAGTGATATATGCTCTACTGTGTGACCGTTAGTTGCCTAGTTGCAGGTGAACGCTAATACATTAAATTAGATCTATTGTGGTTGACCCCCTCTAGGGTGGTCGGTGCAATCTCCTGGATGGCTCCTACAAGGTCATCCCATGTATCCGTAATACCATAGCCTAACTCTTTAGACGTCTGGCGTCCTGGAGCGGCATCTAACATCTCAGCAAATCCATAAAGGTCTGCCTTAGCTGTGGTAGGTCCAACCTGTCTAGCTGCACCAGCTGCCGAACTCTCCCCGACCTCGCATCCAAGACCAGGGGTAGTACGACGCGACCTCTTACGAAGCGGTAAACAGATCTCAGGCATCTCAGTCTCATGAACAGGAGATGGTAGTGCATCTCTCTGTCTAATCCCAGCAGCTCGGGATCCCAGAGATCCCTCAACATATGTAGGGCCATTGGGTGGTGGTGATGATATAGGTAATGGTGGAGAGGGTATCTGAGGAAGTGGTGATGAGTATGGAGAGAGAGGTGATGGTGGTGGAGTAGGTAAGGCTAACAATCTCTCAGCAACTTCCTCGGAGAGGAACGGTGCTGGCGCTTGGTGTCGGATGGACATCCTAGCCGTAACGCGATAAGCAAGGTATGGGTCCTGGTCAGCTGAATAAGCAACAGCTGTAGGGTCAGCAGGAGCTAAGTGCTCCTCCTCCTCTGCATCATCATCATCATCGTCATCTCCTCTGTCAGCAGGATAGTCGGCTGGATCCTCCTCAGGATCCTCCTCGTCATCCTCCTCTAGGTCCTCCTCAGGGTCGGACTCTGGTATATATCGGACTCAGTAGTACTGAGCAGCAACAGGCTATGGCAAACCACCTCAAACCGTAGGAACAATCGTCCTCTGGTAGAACTCCCCGTAAACAGGCTCCAAGAACAAATGGGTACATAGAATAGGTGAAGGTGGTGCCTGCCTCTGGCTCCTCAGGGCCAGGCACGTAATCTGGAGACGGTGGATCCTGAAAAATAGGTCCTTCGGCTCCTGGTGATCCTATGTCAGATAGGTCCTCATGCAGGGGCTGGATATCTCAGTATATGTAAACTGTATAATCTTCCAAATCTTACATGCCTCGAAACTGAAAAATCAAAGTGGAACTTATATAAGTATATTAATATAAGACTATTATCCTTATATACGTAATATATTATAAACACGTATATCAATTATGCATGTATATAGCCTAACCGACTAATGCAACAATTTGTATATGAATACCCCGTAAAAACCCTTTTGTATGTATGCAATGTTTGAAAACGGTTATAGTCCAGCAAAAACATTTTGACCTGGTTCTCTATAACCTTGGCTCTGATACCAATCTGTAACACCCCCAAAATGGGTCGCAGCGGAATAAGGATCCGGGGCGTGTTACTTCAAGATCAACAGCACAAGATATATATAAGAACGACACAAAAAGTCATTTAAATTGATACATTGGATTTAATTATAAGACATAATACAAAAGCATAAAGCTTTACTTGTTCCTTGTTTAATATTACAAAAGACAACAATACATTTCCCAAAATATGATGCACATAAATCTTTAAGTGTGCAATCCAAAATGTAATCCAATGCATCCTTGCACCTTGTGCCTATTGACCTCCTGAAAAACATGCTGAAACCGTCAAACAAAAATGTAGGTGAATTCATAGGCTTTATGTATTAAATTATCAGACCGCAAGACTTTCCCGTGAGTTACAACTATGCAACAATCATCAAAACCAATTACGTGCAATAGAGCTCATGACACTGCACTCACGCTATATTTGGCTATTTAGCATATTTTGCCCGTACAGATGTTGTAAACACCGAAACTTCCAAGTCCAACATGGTCCAGACGTTCGTTCCCGGTGAAGCTAATCACCCAAACGGAGAATTAATCCTAAAAAAAAACAATTAGATCTATATAATAAACAGTCCTACGATCACAATAATGCAATTAACAACTACATCTATGCAATTGACAGTTCATGATAATGGGCTCAGAGGTTTATCGCAACTTAGCAAACACATATCGATATACTTTAAACACATGCGTCCAAATTTATAAAACAAGCATGTTTCCACCCCAAATAAATAGTAACTCATAAAACTATAAAAAGTGGGCTATGAACTCACTTGAGTACAGATAGTCAAAATAACCACAGATAGAAACGTCACGCAAAATGTTTAGATGTGCAACATATTTAAATTAAGGTCGTATAAGTACCGAGTTACTTTTTAATTAATAACATTGAATATAATCTTATAGTTGTTACATCGTACTATCGTTCGGGCTATCATAATTAAAGAGGTCATGACATGACGTACGAAGTTAGAGCACTTTAAAAAACGTAAATACACAACTCGAGCGATACGCATCCCGAAGAGGCCTCATTATGAACTCCCTAGTAAATTATAGCACTTTTATAACCACTTAGATATCTATATTACATAATCACCGACTTAATCGTTTTAGTAAAATAATATTTATAAAGTTGAAAACGTTTATAAATATACTTTTCGTAAAAATGACCTAATTTGGTCGTTTTAAGTCCGTTGCTCGCGTTTCTTACGTCCACGTCTTCGTAGTAAGACGAGTGATCAAAATATTACATTTTTAAGTTTTTAAGATTCTGCGATGAATAGTGTTTTTACTGTTCACAACAGCTATTTTACTCGTTTTTAGGTTTTAATTAGCGTAAACTCGTAATCGTAATAACTTATTCGTTTTAATCCCGATTTTAGTGATTCCTTCGAGTACGTATTTGTTATTAAAAAGATAAAAATATACTTTTATAAAGTTAATCCCACTGATGATAGTGCTTTGTTACTGTTTTATAAACTTTAATTACGTAAACGTCCGTAGTTTATTCGTTATAGTTTATAGTTATTTAGCGATTCTTTCGATACAGATCACGTAAATAAAAGTTTTATATCCAATTTTAGAAGTTATAAAAATATTAGTTTCTGTAATGAATAGTAACTTTTATAAAAATAGTTTTATAAAAGTATTTATAGTCGTAAACTCGTAATTAACGTATCTTTTTCGTTATAAATCGGTTTTTCGAGTTTCTTATCATTTTGGAATCGTCATGAGACGTATTATTATTATATTATGTCAAACCCACTGTATGAATTTCGGATTCAAAACAGCCCCTAAGTATTCATGTGTATATCTTTATAAAAACCTTGTTTTATGTATTATTTAATTTAGTAGTTTACTTTAAAAACCCTAATAGCTATTTTTAACATATGTGATACTTGTAATAATGTCCAAGTTCATCCATAGTCCTTATAAAGTCATTGTAACAAGTTTAACAATTTAGTTTCATTACTTTCACATGTGAATAATTAAGTAACCTTATAAAACCCTAATTATTACCTAAACATGTTTATACTTAAACCATATGTTAACGTACTTTTACATTCATTTTTCTATGATATATATAACCATATGACATAAGAATAAGTGCATAAATGTCATAATAAAAAAATAAACAATAAAAAAAATAATTAAATGAAAACTCATTTACATATTAAACAGTCCCTTAGCGGTGGATTTAGCCATAATTAACATATTACACATAAAATAATGATAATAAAAAATTTGAAGGAATTAGGAAGACCTTAGTGACGATAGTATGAAGATGAAAATAAGTGCAAAACATCGTGTTTAGACTCCAAACCAAAGCTTACAACTTATAAACAATAGATTAGGTTTGAACCCTATCATACCCTTTTCTTCCTTAATCCTTGCAAATGATGAACCAATGCTTGAAAACACTTTAGTATGCCTTAGGATTGATGTGTAAAGGGTTGTATGGATTGTATAAAAATTTTGTATGGTTTGCTTAAGGATGGCTTTTGAGCCGTGGGTTCTTAGAGAGAAAGGGAGAAAGAAAATGGATTTTTGTAAGTATAAAGTGTATGATAAATCTCTTATGCATGCATGTATATATAGGAAGAGGTAAGAGATATTTGTAGTTGCAATATTTGACTAGAAAAGTCCAAGGGGGGGGGGGGTTCTTTGCCGTGGGAATTCAAGGGAACAAGGGGACAAGAAAGGAGGGTATTAAGGGCTTAAATGTTTATGTCTTTGGTTCCCTTAAGTAGGAATCATCCCATGAAGTTTAGGGATGATGTTCCTAGCTTATTTTCTTTTATTTCTTTTTAGTTTACTTGCATTTTATAAAAGGAAAGTATAAGTAAAACTTTTAATTAAAAGTAAAGTGTAGTTTTTATATAAAAGTTTACTTTGTAAAGTCTTGGTATTTTGTAAAGTATTTGTATATCTGTATAATATCATATGAGATGTGTACAAAATATATACAAATCCTAAAGTTTTATAAACTATTGATCATTGTAATAACGTAGTATTTGTTGAAGCGTACGTTGAACTTTTAGGGTTCCGGGAAAACCTAATTGCAATTACGAGAAACGTAAAACACTATTCGCGTATCCGAAAAATAACTTGTGAAACGTTAATAATTATCCTCAAAATAATTACTTATCACACTGTTACGTAAAACAATTAAATCAACTTAATAGCCTCATTTTAACGTAACTGATCATTTTTAGCTTTACGCGCTTTAACATAACGATTTTCATAAAAACAAACGCGTATAAATACTAAAAATAAATAGTGAACTTTATAACAGTCGTACATTGTCCAAAAACACGAGGTGTTATGGAATGGAGTTTAATACACTTAATGAATTTTTTTGCTAACTGTTTTACTTTTTAAGCAGTTGTTCTAAATAAGATAAGCAAACTCAATTAAGCTTAAGACAGGGGAACTTTAGCTATAATCTAAAAAGCACTCTTGACAAAAATAAGTAACCAAATAAGCTAGAACGACAGAATAATCAAAAGCCATAAAACTTAGGAATTTTAGCAAAAATGAAAATAAGCGCAAATGAGCCTAAACAAAGGAAATAAGCTAAAGTGGCTTGAAACTAACCTAATAAGCTATACAAACCTAAGAATAAGCAAATGTAATAAGCAAATAGCCTAAATAAGCAAATTAAGCTTTTTGGCCTGTAACAATTCGTATTTTTGATCAATGTACGACGCACCACAACCCTACACCTCTCCAAGCTACATGCTAGCCTCTAATAGTCATCCTAGCTACCCTTGGCCACCACTCCACTCTATACAACTTGTAACATTCTGTATTTTTAGGTCATTTATGACGTCATCTATTTTACTAATTATTTTTTTTCTCGTACGCGTTTACTTTTAATTCTTATTATATAGTAAAATCGCGTAAACTAAAAATCAACAATTAACGTAAACGAACACCAAACGAATTAAAGTTTTCGTCAAGCAAGCAATATATTATTTTTACGAAAGTAATAATCAACTTTTTATATTTTATTTTTATTAGTTGCGTAAAACGTTTACGTTTCGCAATTTAATACATTTAGGCATTCCCGGAAGCACCAAAACTTTTCTACGCTTCAACAAATACCCACATTTATACCCAATACCTAAAAATAACAAAATATCTTACACTTATGCATGCATAAACCGGATTTGGTGTTTACACATCAAGAAATATCACAAAAATCTCAACTTGGTCTTTTGTACATCACTTGCCATTAAACCTAGCCATACCTCCCATTGTTTTTTACCAAGACTTACATGTTTACTTGTAAGGCTTCCATACTAATGACCATACTTTCCCTAGAAATCCTCTACATGTCCCTTGAATAAGTCTTAGGGTATATAATGCCTAAACTAGAAAGTAAACACACACATATCCATTTCCAAGGTGTAAAACACACAAAATCTCTCTTCCCCCTCCTCTCTAGCTCACGGAAACCACAAGACCAACACCAAATCCATACCAAATTTTATTTAACACATTTACATACATTCCTACAACATATCTAAGATGTCCTAAGAAGATTTGAAGGCTTGATTAAGTCTTTACAAGTGTTAAGCAAGAAAAATGGAAGATTAGGGTTTAGGGTTTCAAGATCTTGCAAGCTTGGGTTTATAATCTAAACAAGGGTTTAGATTGTGTTGGTTATCATATTACATCACCATAAGGTTACCTAAAACCCTTTATGTCTTTACATTTATCATTTTATGTGTATATAAGTTCTATGTAGTGAAATCACCATTAGGTTACTTTTAAACATGTAAAACATATTTTTGCTTGTGATTATAATTTTGTACACTTATTCATGTGTTATGTGGTTGAATATATCATGGACTAATGGACATAATAATATGTATGACATATGATAATAAGGGTTGTAATGGACTTGTAACAAAGTGGTTAAGCTAAAAAGTTATAAAAACGACTTTTAAACACATTTTGAGAAAAACCCATTTAGGGGCTGTTTGAATTCGAAAATTTACACCTCTATTTTATGATTTTATAAGATACTACATGTCCCAAGGATCGTGGGCATGTAAAGAACTCGAAAAACCGATTTATAACGAAAAAGATACGACGATTACAAGTTTACGATAATTAATACTTTTATAAAAATAATTTTATAAAAAGTTACTGTTCATCAGGGACTTTATTTTTGGAAAAACATCATAAATAAATAGAACATTTAATTACGAGAACGTGCTCGAAAGAATCGCTAAAAACGGAGTTAAAACGAATAAGTTACGACATTTACGAGATTTACGATAACTAAATCTATAAAAATAAATATATAACTGTTATGAACAGTAAAAATCACTATTCATCAAAAAACTCAGATTTTGAAAATGTTATATTTTGATAACTCGTCTTAATACGAAGGCGTGGACGTAAGAAACGAAAGAAACAGACTTAAAACGAGAAAGTTACGCTAGTTTTACTAAAGTATACTTATAAACGTTTTTACTTTATAAATATGATTTCACTAAAACGATTAGATGGTGATGTAGCTATATAGAATTATATGTGGTATTAGTTAATCAAAGTACTATATTACTAGGGAGTTTCATAATGAGGCCTCTTCGGGGTGGCGTATCGACGAGTTGTTGGATTTACGATTTAAAGTGTCCTAGCTCCTCATACGTCACTACATGACCTCTTAATTATGATAGCCCGAACGATAGTATGATGAGCTATACGACCTATAAATAATCAAAGTGTTTAGTACTTATACGACCTATATTGGATTAGGTTGCATTCGATCGTAAGCGTGACGCATTTTCTATTGTGAATACTTGTTGATTACCATTCACTCGAGGTGAGTTCATAGCCCCCTTTTTACTACTTGATTGTTTTACAAAATCTATACATGACCTCTTAATTATGATAGCCCGACCGATAGTATGATGAGCTATAAGACCTATGAAATAATCAATGTTTAGTACTTATACGTCTATATTGGATTATTTTTTCATCATCGTAAGCGTAACGCATTTTCTATTGTTGAATACTTGTTGATTACCATTCACTCAAGTGTGAGAGTCCTTAGCCCCTTTTTCTACTAACTACTGCTTATTAAATAACGGGGAGATTTACATGCTTGATTTTCTTTGGACACAAGTTTTCAAAACTTATACTATTATCACTGATTACTTTATGCCTAAGTTTACCGTATTGCCATTTTAAGTCCCCTTTATCATGAACCTAATTACCTGCTGGGTATATTCGCTAGTGTTAAGGATAGATCTATTGGGACTGACCATCCCCCGTCTAGCTGTGGTTTCTAGTTACCATTTGACGCATTTAACAGTTCGAGAAAAATTCATAGATGTTTGGCAGCATAGTAATGAGAAAAATTTTGTTAGGATGTTTTTGTAACATATGTATCCGTGTTGGTGCACAAACCTCGATACTGTTTTGATTACATTTTGTATTAACGTTAAGTTCCGGTGTCATGAGCATTAGTAATAATACAATGTGTTGACTGAATGTGTTTCATAGTCTACTATTACTTAAATCTTGTGGTCCACGCCATTTCCTGATAAACCTATGAATTCACTCAACAATTTTGTTGACGTTTTAGCATGTTTTAATCTCAGGTGCTGAGATATAAGTTTGGATGGGAGCCGTGACGGATATCTATTAGAGGGATTCTGATTTCTTAAATTCAATGAAACTTTTGTCTTATAAAATCTTAATGTCTTTTTAACAAAACTATGGGAGCTAACGTGAAAACTCTGATCTTTTGTAATGACATCGAATGAAACTTATTTTTAACTTCCATTTAAGGTCGTTTTCTATATCTTGATTTTTGTACTTTGGCGTAACACCTCATTGTTACCTTTCCACTGCGACTTGATTTTGGGGGTGTTACATGGCCAAAATTGCTAACCAAACAGCCAAAAGGGACTTTTCTAGCTTATAAATAAGCTAGAAAACAGATCCTTATGGCTTAGTGGCTTATACCACTAAAAAGAATGGCCAAAAAGCTACAATAAGCAACAATGAAAAATGAGTTTGAAATTCAAATAAGCTCCTAAAAAGCTTCATGAAAAAGCTATCTCACACAGATTCATCACTTAGACAAATTTTTACAATCTTCACAAATAACCACTTTTGAGCTTAAAAACAAGCACTTAAACAGAACCTTATGGACTTATAACCTACAAACAGATTGAGATTTGACCTCAAAGAGCTTTAATCAACAATCAAAAAGCATTTTGAATCTCACAATAAGCCATAGCAAGCAAATGAAAAAGCAATTTCTTCTTTTTTCAACACTTAGCAAAATTTTTGACAGTTTTGGTAAAACACAAACCAAACAATGCAGGCTTAAGGAACTTTCTTTTAACACTCAAACGAACTCAAAAACATCATAAAAACACAAGAGTTATAGGTCTAATCAAATAAGCTTATATAATAAGCTATATGTTCTCATATTCAAACAACTACTTATATAACCTATGATTTAGAGATTTAACACTTAAAATTTAAAACAAACTGAATTTTATAACTAATATTATCTAATCAAAGTTGACTCAAAAGCACAAAGCAGGTTTTGACCCATTTTCACCCATAAAACCTACTGACCTAAACACCCCTTTAACTTTTAAAAAACACATTTCAGCTTAGAAAATTAGTTTTTAAAACTAAGACTTCAAAGACCAGATTTTTTATAAGTTATTAAAATAGTATTAAGCAAGTTTCAACAACCAATAAGCACTTAAATGAGCTAAAACAGATTATTTAAAAAACCTTTGCACAAATGATTTCTAAACTATGATAAGGCGTACATAAGCATTAAATAACATTAATAAGCATAAACCAGCAAATAAAAATAGACAATAAGCACCAATAAGCAGTAGAATAGTAAATAAGCTAGAAATAGAAAAATGGAAACTTACAAAGGCCCTTGCTTAAACAGGGCAAACAAGTGCTCTTAGAGCTATTCTACAAGCTCTAGCTTGTATAAAACAAGCTAGTAAAAGCAATATAAGCCCTTCCCTTTTAAGCTTATCTTCCAAAGAGCTTTTTGAGTGAGTTTTTGTGAACTAGTTATTAAGCAACAAGAAACTAAAAAGTTTTCATTGCTTAAGTACAAACAGCTTATAAGAGCTTAATATAAAAGCTTATAGTGGATTTTGAAACATATATGAACTTAAAAACTTGCAAACAGATTTTAAAACCAAACTTAAAATTTCATTAAACTCTTTAAAAACATTACAAGGAAAAAGTACAATAAGCTAAAATAGAACTAAAATAAGCTGAAAAGTAAAAACTATGTGAAAAAAAACTTAAGAAAAACTAACTGCCCAAAGGCTTACAAGTGAGCTCTATTTATACTAAGCAAAGAAGGTTCTAGGACTTGTGCTTTCTTTGTGAGAGCTCCTGCAGGTGTGTTTGTTGTGTGAGTAGCATCAAAAAGCTATCTTGGCCATTGAAATTGAGTAGTGTCCAAGTCATATCATCGTAGCCATTGATCTCTTGTCTTGTTCCTTAGACAAATGAGCTTGCAAGGGATTGCCAAGGTGGATTTTCGTGGGATAAGGTGTGTAAAGGTGTTGGTCGACATAAGGGAGATAATGTCTTGTCTGGTAGTGAGGACAGGGCACATTCAGGAAGATGTACAGTGTTACGCGTAATTTTTTTAAAGTTTGGAAAAAGGCAAGAATGGTCCTTGAGAGTATATTGATGTATGGCATCCATCGTCCTTGAGTTTTGCAATTTTGGCCCTTGAAGTTTTATAAAGGTTTACATTGTTAGTCCTTAAAGGACTAACGATGTTAAACTTAAAAAATGTTTGGGGTTAACGGGAGTTATAAGTGTTTTATGGGATTGGGCTTGTTTTGTTGGGCCGGTTATAAAAAAGAGACTTGGGCCTTTTTAAGTCTTATAATATATAAGTGGGCTGACCCGGGCCCACTAGGTGGGTACGAGTGGGCCCACTTTTGACAATTTAGGTTTTCGGGTTCGGTTTTCGATGCTTTTTCCAATGCCACTTCTCGGGGTTGACTTTGTCTTTTTGACTTCTCACGGTCTTTCCGTTCTCGTGCTCGATTTTGTCGTTTTGGCTTCGATTTTGTCCTTTTTCTTGGATATCCGTTACCTGCACAATACAAATGCAAAACATACAAATACAATATATTTTTGGTACATTTTTGGTCATTTAAGTTCGTTTTTAGTGGTCAAAGGTATGTGTAATTAAACACATACCAATCACACGTTTCAGATATCATCGACAGGCTAAGCTTCCACTAAACGTCTGGGTGTATGAAGGGAACAAAGATCCGGAAGATCACCTAAATATTTTTTCTGTCACAACCGAGCAAGAGGAGTGGCCTATGCCAGTATGGTGTAAGATATTCCGCCCGACCCTGAGCGGTTTGGCAAGGAACTGGTTTGATAGACTAGACCCAAAGAGTGTAGATGGGTTTGAAGAGTTGAGTAACAAGTTATTGGAAGAGTTCTCGCAGCAGAAACGGTATGACAAAGACCCGACGGAGATACATGGCATTAAGCGAAGGCCAAATAAAGGGATTCAAGCGTTCATGGACAGTTTAAGGCAGAAAGTGCACACATCAAAGGAGTGCATCCGGTGTTATGGATATCCGCGTTTATGCATGGGCACGGTCATCCTGAGCTAGCCAAAAGCTCAATGACAAAATCCTGAATATAGTTGATAAGATGTGGAAGAGAGTCAGGGCCTTTATCAAAGGAGAGACGGCTGCAGACACAACTAAAGTCATCAGATCTCCTTGGTAGGAAAAGAGTGCGGGTAAGGCTAGCTAGTTGGAAAACCAGAATGGGTTTAGAAATAGAGGTCATAGAAGAGGGGAAGGAAGAAACATGAGAACATGTGCTCCATATGCAAGAAGAGAAGGATTCATACCTTTGATAAAAACTCAGAAAAAGATCCTCGCTATGGATAATGTGAACTTCCCTCCACCGCCTCTGATGGTGGAGACTCCAGAGAAGCGAAACATGAACAAGTTCTGTGACTACCACCAAGATCGAGGTCATAACATAAATGATTGCTATCATCTTAAGAAATAGATTGAAGAGGCAGTGGCCTTAGAAATATTGGCTCATCTAGTGAAAGATATCAGGCAAGGCGGCAAGAAGAGCAAGGGCTCTACCAAAGGAAAAGAGAAGGTTATCAACATGGTGAGTTCCCAAGGGTACCAGAAGAGGCCTTACGAGAGGGTCGAGCACCGGATGGATAACGCGATAGCATTCCTATTAGTGCCTCGATATCACTTAATGGATTGCCCAGTGGTAGTTAATGCCCCGATTGAAGGCTTCAGTGTCAGAAGGATACATGTTGATGGTGGTAGCTCTTCAAAGGTTATGTACGAGCATTGTTTTAGAAATCTTAGCTATCGGACAAGGTCGAGGCTGAAAGAATCTCGAATACCACTGGTGGGGTTTTCAGGATAAGTCAATTACCCTTTGGGGGTTATCGATTTGGAAGTCACTATGGGAGAGTACGGTAAAACCCGAACAGTCATAATGGAATTTGTAGTGGTCAAGAGTCCATCTCCGTATAATGCCCTACTAGGTAGGACGGGGATGAGGAGCTTAGGAGCTATAGCCTCCACCATCCACTCAATGATAAAGTTTCCAACTTCAAACGGGATGGCCACTATAGCCACCACTATAGAGACTCTAAAAGAGTGCATACAAATCGAGGAAGCTCAAGCCCTAAGTCGGCATGCACGTGTAACAGATCCTAGTCTGATGCAGACAAGCTCAGAAGTAACTAATCCCAGAGTTTCGTTGGCTCCGGTGGAGACTCGTTCCCGGAGGCCAGGAAAGGAACCAATGTAATTAGATGATATAAAAGAAAGGCAACAACTTGACAAGGGGAAGAAGCTACCCAAGTCTAGTGTCGAGGAAAAGATAGTGGTAAATGATAACTACCCGGAGGTGGTCTATCCTCTAAATGTAGACATGCGTTAATACATACCCTCTGAAAGAACGTTGACATCTTCGCATGGGCTTTAGCGGACATGACGGGTATCCCTCGGGCTATAACAGAGCATAGCCTAGACACCTACCCCTACATTGAACCAAAGGTACAGAAGAAGAGAAGCCTTGCCCTAGACTGGAGAAGGTGGTAAATGATGATATTAATGAATGGCCCAAGGCTGGTATCGTAAGACGAGTGCGATACCCCTCATGGGTTGCCAATCCAGTGCTAGTCAAGAAGGTCGATGGAAGTTGGAGAATGTACATCGACTTTAAAGATCTGAATAAGGCATGTCTAAAGGATCTATACCCTTTGCCAGAGATAGATTAGAAGATTGAGTCGCTGATGGGATTCCAGTATAAGTGCTTCTTGGATGCTTATAAGGGATATCACCATTGTTGTAAAGATTACTTTACAAAATGTGTTTTTGGATTATATGATAATTTTCAACCCTGTCATTGAATTATGAATTATATAATTTTAATTTATTTGTCTTAATAATCATAATATGTCTCGTTTAGTCTGACATAATTTTTGTTAGCTTATAGAAAGTCGTTCTTATGTTACAGTGTAACACATTTTTATACTAGTAGTACGATCAAATCAAAAACAAGAAAATGGAAAGGGAACTTTTTCTAAACCTAAGAATAAGGCTACATTAATGGTGACTAATTCAGGATCGAGGACATCATTAGCACATAAAAATTTTCTCTCTTGAAAAACTTCATGACCAACTTAGTGCAATGAGGATGACTGAAGATACCACCAAAAACATACCTCACTACCCCACAAAAAACATCTAATATAAAACCGCGCGCACACAAAACCTCCCAGTTGTAAGTGTGGTAATGTGTGTCTTATTGATCAATAATAAGGTACAATATATAAGGTTACAAGGATGGTTCTAGAAACAGGCTTGAGCCCAATACATTTACATAAACAATAATATGGGCTAACACTCTTTCGCAGTTGGAGCGGGAGGACACCGCGCGCTCAAACTAATACGAAACTCATCAAACAATGCTGAAGGCAATCCTTTAGTAAAAATGAGGATGACTAGGGATACCACCAAAAACATACAACATCTAATACAAAACCGCACACACACAAAACCTCACAATTGTAAGTGTGGTAATGTGTGTGTCTTATTGATCAATAATATGGTACAATATATAAGGTTACAAGGATGGTTCTAGAAATGGTCTTGAGCCCAATACATTTAGATAAACAATAATATGGGCTAAAACTCCTTCGCAGTTGAAGCGGGAGGACATTAAATGCTCAAACTAGTACGACACTCCTCAAACAATGCTGAAGGCAATCCTTTAGTGAAAATGCCCGCATACTGATAACGTGAAGGAACATGAAGAACTTGAACCTGACCAACAACAACCAAATCGCGAACAAAATGTATATTAATCTCTATATGCTTCGTACGTTGATGCTGGACCGAATTTAAAGATAAATAAATAGCACTCACATTATCACAATAAACAAGCGTTGAGGAACAATAATATGGGCTAATGGTATGTGTTTAAATACATATACTATTTTCCATTAAAAACGAGCCTAAATGACCAAAAACAGACAAAAACTGCCAAATATATGTTTGTTTTGCATTTGTATTGTGCAGGAAACGGATATCACACAAAAGGACAAAAAACAAAGCCAAAAACGACAAAACTGAGCACGGAATGGAAAAGTGTGAAAAGACGAAGCCAAATCAAAGCCAAAAGTCAACCCAGTTAAAAAGTCAACAGAAAAGTCAAACAATCAAAGTCAAGTCAACTCCGAGAAGCTGAATCAGAAACAAATATAACTTGAGGGACTGAAATTGCCAAATCCTAAAGTTATATTACTAAGATAAAAGGACAAGGGCTTAATTGCTATTTATTGAAAATACAACTTTAGGGGGGCATTTCTGCCAAGCCCCTAAAGTTGTATTAAAAAGGGACTATCTTTGCAATTGATATATATGAGTTGAGGGGGCATTTCTGCCAAGCCCCCAAACTCATATCACCACAAGGACTGCGTTTGAAATTAACATATACTCTTTGAGGGGCCAAATGTGACAACCACCCAAACTTTTACCTATCACCCCCAACCTTGATAAACCCAAGTTTTCCCGCCCAAGCACAAGTACCACTCACGGGTTTCCTCCCATCTCTTTTACCCTGCAACCCCATCAACACCATGGACAAACCACTCCCCTCACCTCCACTAAACCTCTTTCCACCATGACATGCTGGCAATCCTCACCATTTTCAATAATTAAGCAAATTTCGATGGCTTAGATGACTCAAAAGAAGCACAAGTTGATTTGGATGGCTGAGATTAGCTTTTGGAAAACTCTCACACAACAAAAACACCTTTGAAGTCTCTCACAAAGAAAGCACAGCTGCAAGACCAAGATGAAGAATTCGGCTATAAATAGGACACTTTTGTAAGCCTAAAGGGCATCTTAGCTTAATCTTAGTTAATTGTAATTTTCATTAAGTCATTTTTACTTATTTTCAGCTTATTAAACTTTTTCTTTCAGCATTGTATTAATTTTAAAGTTTAATGAAAATTTGAGGTATTTAAGTTAAATTTCAATCTTTAAATTCCAAGTGTTAAGTTGTTAAATTGTGTTAAAGTGAGTTCAAAAAGCTCTTAGTATAGCTTATTTATAAGCTTTCTTCATTGAGTAAACTAAAAAGTTAAGTAGAAAATACAAAAATCAAGAAAAACCTCCCAAAATTACCACAGCTTATAATTTGGATGATAAGCCGGATATGGATGGGCTTATGGACTCACTAGCTTGTTAAACACAAGCTAGAGCTTTGTTGTTGATTAAGCCTCTAATACATTGATAGCCTTGTTTTAGAGCTAAGGCTTTTGAAAGTCTCTTTTCTTTGATTTACGCTTATTTAACTGCAATTTGCTATATTTTCAGCTTAATTGTGCTTATTTTCTTTTTCATTATGCTTATGGATGCTTATTATTCATGTACAAACTTTTGTCTTTGAGACCCTTGGCTTAAATATCCCAAATCAGCCTTAAAAAGACCAATCCAGTTTCTTAAGGGGTGTTTGGGATAAGGGTGAAAATGGGTCAAACTGGGTATTGTCATGGGTTGGGTCATTTAGTCAATTTCATTTAGCTTAATTATAGTCTAATAAGTAGTTTAATCAAGTTTTTATTCATTAAATCTTAAAAAATAAGTTTAAAATAGCCATGTTGTGAATCTGAGGTTATTTCCTTTTGTAGAATAGCTTATTTTTGATATTTGGCTTAAGTGGTCTTTTATCCTCATTTACATGCTCATTGTAAGAGTTTTTATGCATAGAGTAAGAGTTAGAATAGGCTGCATTGTATTAAGACATACCAAAAATCTGGCAATAAGTAGTTAAAAATATGAATTTGAGCTTTCATTAGCTTATTATGGCTTATCCAAGTTTCAAATGCATCTTGAGCTTGATTAATTAGTCTATAAGCTAATACTCATCTGTTTTTGCTTTTTTTTGTCTAGATACATTTGCCAGCTATTTTTATCCCAAAAAGCCACCCAAGGGCTGTTTGGTTGGCAGAAATGAGCTAATAAGCTCATTTGCTCATTTAAGGGTTTAAGCTGAACTAATTGCTTATTTTGCATTGATATCTGCTTATTAGGATAGATTAGCTTACCTAAGCTTATTTTTGTCCAAAAAGTTAGCTTATTAAAGTTTTTTCCTGCTTAAAGCCCTTTTGGCAGTACTAACTCAAAAGTTAGTACTGTTGTTTTCAAGTTAATTTTTTTTAGCTCATTAGTTGTTCAAAATAAGTTTAAAGTACTTTTTCTTAAAGTCTTTTATGTCCTCTTTTCCTTTTTATAGCTTATAAGTGCTTAAGGGTCTGTCTTAGGGCTTATTTATAAGCCTAAAGTGTCTTAAAGGGCTGTTTGGCTTTGTTTTTGCCCTGGTGCAAAACAGCCAATTGGCACACCTTTTTCTTGGCTTATTTATGACTAAATCTTTAATCTTTTTGCACTTTTAGGAATAATCATAACTAAACTTTAATAACCCTCTGCAAGCTTTTAAGCTAGACACCCCCTTTTGAGTGCTTAAAAATAAGCCTCAAGGTGCCCCTTTGTCTGTTTTGTATCTAGTTCTATGTCAGTAGGTGAATAAGCTTTTCTAAGCTTATTGCTCATTCAAACTTGCTTATTTGTCATCTGCATTTGCTTATTGTGATTAGCTAGCTTAGTATCGAGCTTATTTCACTCAAGTATCTTAACATAACCAAAAAAAGAAAAAAATAAGCCATTTAGCTTCATAAGCCATCGTCTGTTTTAAGTGCTTGTTTCTGCTATTCCATAAGCATTTGGAAAAACTTGTAGGTTAAGAAAATTGCTTATTTATAAGTCCGTTTTTAAGTTTGTAAAAAAAACAAAATTGAAAAATAAAATAAAAGGGGAAGCTTGGAAGTCAGGGGTGGGGGAGCTAGGGCTCTGAACCCCGACCTCAACAAAGCCACATACCCATCTAAAACCCACACCCACTACCGCTGTGCACAATAGCTCATCCGGTAGTGTTGTTGGATTTATTATATAAGGGCTTGTTGGCCCCATTTGGTGTAATAAGCTGTTGAGCTAATTCACAGCTTAGATGATTAAGCTGAGTAACTTTTTATATTTTATCAAGAACACTTAACCTTTTAGCTATTATGTGTAATTTTTCTAGAATTTTTTATAAACGTCAGTATTAGTTATATAACATTTATTTGCTTAAAAAACTTTAAAAAAACATAAAAAAAAAAATAAAAGCAGAAAAAAATATTAAACTTTTATTTTTAAAAAAATTTTCTTTTTTCTTATAGTTTCTAGGAAAATTGTTAAATTTTTCATAGGGTCATTTTCTCAAAAATTCATTTTCTAAAGAACGGGATTCAAACCCCGTTTTTTTGGTCTTAACTAACTCCGTTTTCGATCTAGTTTTTTTAAACTTTGTTTTAGTCAAAGTAGAATCTATTTTTAGTTAAGAAATTAATCTAGAGTTAAAATTGCAAAATTTAGTTTTGACCCTCGTTTTTGTGCACCGTTAGGTTTAAGTTTATATAGCTTTCGTTTTTAAGGTTCTATTTTAATCGTTTTTGGCATATTTAAACTGGTAGATATAGAAAACCAAACAAACCTTGTCCAATGTCAAACAACAATCACTAAATCCGTCATTCGATTTTCAAATTGCACACCTCGTTGGGACATAACGACCCGGGAATCATACTTCCGGTTACATATATATTTTAATTAGGGAACTCTTGACCAATCCTTGGTTAAAGGTAATTGGTTGAGTGTTTGCTTATATTATATAAAAATTATATATTATTGAACGAATCAATATATTAGCGCCGTGTGCCGGGAGGCTGTGAAATGAATTTCGTTACGTATGACAAAATGTGTTGAATTTGTAAATATCTCTTTTTATTTTTATAAAAAACAAAAATAATTTTCATTTCTTTTTAGTAAAATATTTATAAAAACAATACAAACCCAAAATGATAAACATTGGTCTTTATCAAGAAATAAAAATCATCAATTATATAATACTTATCACCTAAGATTAACGTATTAATAAATTCCGGTGAACTTGTTGGTTCCCAAATCGAACAAAAGATTTAAAAACTTGCCATTTTGTGACTCTTACGACGTACGGCTCACCTCGATTTGATTAACAAACTAAAAAGTGGGTATAAGGAGGTAGTTCCAAGGAACTAACGACCCGAAAAGAGAAATAAGCTTCACTCTATTCTACACCTCCGCTCACCTTGGTTTAATCTTTTTGAGAGCTACCGTGAAGTAAGTAGATTATTTGGTTGAAGTTGTCCTACCTCATTGTCCGGTAGAATACATTGCGAATAAATCATTGAAAAACCATTTAAAAAAAACCAAAAAAAATTTAGTGTAAATTTTCTTTTTATATTTCTATTTTGTGCATGCGCACTCGTTCTCAAGCCCGTAAACGTCGACACAACAAGTCCGACAAACTTCTGTTGAAATCACCCAATCTTAAGGAAACCAAATAACAATCAAGAAACGTTCAATCTCCCATAAATACGAGGCCGATAATCGTACTTATGGCGCAATTACTCGAAGCACCCACTGAGGGTTACCGAGAAGCGATCGTAGTTCCCGAAATCCCTATCGAACAACTTTGAGATCAAGCATGGTCCTACTTCATCTTTTCCGAAAACAAGCAATTTTTTGGACATGATTAAGAAGAACCCACATGCTCACATCCTATATTTTACAACAAGATCACTTCTACGATGAATTCCCGAACGTCCCCGAGTACGTCGGTAAGCTTATGCTTTATCCCATTTTCCCTCCGAGGGGGCCGCCCAAATTGGCTTCAAAAAGAACCCCCCGATCGATTCTTATCATGGTATGATCTAGTTTCAAATTCATTAATCAAATTCTTCCCTCCCTCTAAAACAACATATCTACAAATGAAATCACAAGATTTCAACAGAAAATTTGATGAATACCGTTTACGAGGCATGGGACCATTCCAATGATCTCTTAGGGGATGGCCCGGCATCATGGTTTGTTAGAATGCATCAAATCGATACCATCTATAATGCCCTAAATTTCGAATGAATCAAGATTCATTGAACTCCGCTGCGGGGTTGGTAACTTTCTGGATAAAAATGCCTCGAGAATCCTAAAAAAATCATCGAGAGCAAGTCCAAAGTCGTCAATCACTAAGCAAGGCCATTGTTTCCAAGATAGTACGAGCGCTCCTACCCCAGCAGTTTCACCGATGTTTTGCTGAGGCTGAAAGATATGGTTAGAGCATTAATTCTCCGATAAGAAAAACCAAACCCATCTCCTTCCCGTAAAGAGGTCCGAGCAAGAATGTGTAACTTTGCGGGGGTGGTTCATTCTAACCAAAATTGTCCAGACCACCGATGGCAACGTTTATCGTGTACAATTATTCAAGAGTACAACACAAGCCGCCGCATTTGACTACAACCAAGGGAATGCCAGTTACCGACACTCAGATGTGTGCAAACCAAATTTTGACCCCGGTTTTCCTCCTATGCAAAACCATCAAAACAAACCAAAATCGGGGGGGATCAATTTCAACCAAAATTGTGGGAACATTTTAACCAAAATCGGAATAATTTCATTCAAGGACAAGTTTACCAACCCCAGATTAATCAACCCCTGACTTTTCAAGCTCCACCTTACCAACTCCCGGCGCCAGTTCCTCCAGCACCAGGTGTGTCTAAGTCTATTTTGATTAACTACGACAAACTAATACGCGTATGCAAATATGCAAAATCAAATGCAAATATAACTGACCTGATTACCAAATTCATGAATATAAAACCGCTTCTTAACTTCAGCTCGGGTTTCTCTTCAATCAACAACCATTGCTAACCCAAAAAAAAAAAAAGAAAAAAAAAAAGAAAAAAAAAAAAAAAAAAAGAAACTAAAAAAAAATAAAAAAAAAAAAAAAAAAAAAAAAAAAAAAAAAAAAAAAAAAAGAAAAAAAAAAACAAAAAAGAAAAAAAATAAAAAAAAAAATTAAAAAAAAAGAAAAATTTAGAAAAAAAAAAAAAAAAAAAAAAGAAAAAAAAAAAAAAAAAAAAAAAAAAAAAAAAAAAAAAATAAAAAAAAAAAAAAAAAAAAAAAAAAAAAAAAATAAAGAAAAGAAAAAAAAAATAAAAAAAAAAATGAAAAAAAAAAGAAAAAAAAAAAAAAAAAAAAAAAAAAAAAAAAAAAAAAAAAAAAAAAAAAAAAAAAAAGATAAAAAAAAAAAAAAAAAAAAAAAAAAAAAAAAAAAAATAAATAAAATAAAAAAAAAGAAAAAAAAAAGAAAAAATATAAAAAAAAAAAAAGAAAGGTGCTGTGAAAGCATCACTACCCGAAGCGGTGTTTCCTATAATGGACCTCAAATTTCTTCTCTTCCTAAAGAGATGGAAAATGAACCCGAGGTGACAAAGGATACGGTGCAACCAAGCACCGAAAACATCCAACCTCCGAGTGGTACAAACAATGACCAAATGGTGATCCGTTGTGCTTCAAAGACTAAAAACCAACATTGTCCTAATCCTTCAAGGGCCAACAAATAAAAGCACCTGTGAAAAAGATGATCTTCTAGCTTTAAAATTTATGGAGATTTTTTGAAATCTCCATTTCAAACTAAGTTTCGCGGACGCTCTCCTACACATGCCCAAATTTGCACCAATGTTTAGAAAGCTCCTCAATGATAAAGATAAGATAATTGAGTTGACAAAAACACCGGTAAACGAGAATTGCTCGGCGGTTATCCTAAAAAAGTTTCCCGAAAAACTTGGAGACCCCGGTAGATTTCTTATACCGTGTGACTTTCCGGAGATGAATAAAGCTTTAGCTTGGCCGATCTCGTGCAAAGCAACAACCTAATGCCTCTCTCCATTTGTGGGAAAGAACTAAGACACCCACTTGCCCAAAAACCCGAATGATACTTGAACTTGCCGACCGGGAACGATATCAACTCCAACCGGCATCGCCGGGAGTATGTTTTCGTGAATAGTTGGAACGTTACTTCTTTCTTGCCGATTTTGGGTGGTCGTTGATTACGTTGCCGATACTCGTTCCCCTAATCTTAGGAAGACCTTCTTGAGGACGTCACGTGCCATTGATCGACGTTCAACGTTGAACAAATGACCTTAGACATGATGACCAATCCGTGACCCATCAAGATGGTGATACAAGACCTTTCACCTACAATATCATTGAATCGGTTAGCCGAGTCGATGTATAGACAGTGCTTTGTGAAGAATATGTCAAGAAGAACTTGAAATTTCTGAAAGTGGCAATCCATTCTACTTCGTACCTTATGAACGATTCGTCGCCTCCAACATTCACTCCCTTCGAGGAAGTGAATTTGCTAAGGAAAGAGAATCGATGATTTCTTGAACATGATGATCAATACCACCAGGTGTTGACGGCAATCTAATATACTGAGGAGAAACGTTTTTACCTTGAGGAATTGTAATGTGTGTATCAATATTGCCCAAATCTCCCTCTGTCCACCTAGTTAGTGTAATTAATGTGCCTGAAAAGATTAAATCTTCATGTGAAGATCCTCCCGACCTTGAACTCAAAGACTTACCATCCCATCTTGAGTATGCGTTTTTGGAGGGTGATGACAAATTACCCGTCATAATCCTAAAAACTTGAAAGATGAGGATAAAACCGCCCTGGATCAAGGTTCTTATAGTCAACATAAACATGCCATACTATTGGAAGAATTTTCCTACCATTAAGGGTATAGACCACTTTTTTTTGCAGTTGGTCAGGTATGGGATGGTAGTGGTAAAGGTAGGACCCAAGAAGATATTGATGGAGGAAAAATGCCAAAACCCTTATCAAGCATCAGAGAAGGGTTAACCCCAAAATCCATGAGGTTATTAAGCAAGAAGTTATCAAACTTCTTGATGCCGGGTTAATTTACCCTATCTCTGACAGTCCCTGGGTAAGCCCGGTTCATTGTGTCCCTAAGAAGGGAGGCATAACCGTGGTAAAAAATGAAGAAAATGAATTAATACCCACTAGGTTGGTTATGGGATGGCGAGTTTGCATCGACTACCGAAAACTCAATGATGCAACTCGTAAAGACCATTTTCCGTTGCCTTTATGGATCAATGCTTGAAAGGATAACCGAAATGAGTACTATTGCTTTTTGGACGGATTCTCCGGCTACTTTCAGATCCCGATTGACCCACTTGATCAAGAAAAGACTACCTTCACCTGCCCTTACGGGACATTTGCCTATCGTCGCATGCCTTTTGGGTTATAGTTTATGCACCGGGGTACTTCCTAAGGTTGTATGGTTTTTGCAATCTTCACGATATGATAGAAAAAACCGATGGAAGTCTTCATGATGAACTTCTCGGTTTTCGGTGATTCTTTCTCCTCTGCCTTTCCAATTTAGACAAAATGCCCAATAGGTGTAAGATACCATCTATGTGGCTAAATTGGGGAAAAGTCCACTTTATGGTCAGGAAGCATAGTCCTTGGCCATAAGATTCCTAAGTCCGGGATTGCGGTTGATAAGGCAAAAGATATGATGTCATTCAAAATTGCATCATCCCACTACCAGTTGAAGTGTATTCCGCATTTTCTCGGTCACGCCCGGATCACCGACATTTATTTAGGAATTTTTTCCAAAATCGCCCGGCCTATGACCCACCTCCTTGAAAAAGAAACTCCGTTTATCTTCTCGAAGGAATGCATCGAAGCATTTGAAACCCTTAAGATGAAGTTAACCCAGGCTCCCAATTCAGATTTATGCTCCCGAAAGGGACTTGCCCCTTTGAATCATTTTTGATGCAAGCGATTTATGCTGTTGGGGCAGTCCTAAGGGCAACGTAAGACCAAGCACATCAGCCAATACACTATGCAACAAAAACATGACCGAGGGCATAAAGAAAAAAGCACATTACACTACAACAGAAAAAGAATTACTTGCCGTAGTGTATGCTTTCAAGAAATTCCGGCCATATCTTGTCTTGTCCAAAAGCATAGTGTATACGGACCATTCGGCTCTCAAGTACCTGCTTGCTAAGCAGGATGCTAAGCCAAGATTGCTCTGGTGGATTTTGCTGCTCCAAGAATTTGATGTCGTTATCCGTGATAAAAAAGGAGCAGAAAATCTCGCCGCCGACCACCTTTCTAGACTTGAAAATCCCCATCAAAGTGAGCTCGAGAAAAAGTAAATTACAGAAACTTTCCTCTGAGACACTGGGATGGTTTACTTTCGTGGAGATAATGCCTGTGTTTTGCCGATTTTCAAACTACCATTCGGGGAATTGAGGTTGATCAAAGGAATGTCGTCCCAGCAGAAAGAAGTTTTTCAAAGACGTCAAACACTACTTTTGGGAGGACCCCTTCTTGTTTAAGATTATGTGCGGATCAAGTGTCTGGCGGTGTTTTTTTGTGCACGCAAGGAGCTCTTGACATCCACTAAGCTTACCGAAATGGACCCACGGGGGGACATCATGGTGCAAATCTCACCGCCAAAAAGGTCTTTGATGTCGGTTTCTTCTGGCCTACAATTTACAAAGATGCCCACGAGTTGTTAAAAACTGCGACTCGTGCCAGCGTCAAGGAAAAATTTCACAACGTGATGAGATGCCTCAAAATCCATCCAAGTATGTGAAAATCATTAACGTTTTGGGTATTGAATTAATGGGGCCGTTCCCGTCTTCAAGAGGGAACAAATATATACTCGAGCCGTCGATTACTTATCGAAATGGGTTGAATCAAAAGCGCTCCCCACCAATGGATGCCCGAGTTGTTGCAAATTTCTTAAATCCTTGTTTCTCTGATATGGTGCCCCTCGTGCAATCATAAGTGATCGCGGAACCCATTTTTGCAATGACCAGTTTGTAAAGGTCATGCTTAAATACAGAGTCACTCATCGTCTCTCCACCGCATATCACCCACAAACAAGTGGGCAGTTGAGGTATCGAATCGTGGCTTAAAAAGAATTCTTGAAAGGACCGTGGGCGAAAATCGTGCCTCTTGGTCGGACAAACTGGATGACGCACTTTGGGCCTTCCGTACAGCTTACAAAACACCCATCGGGTGCACTCCGTACAAGCTTGTATATGGAAAGGCATGTCATCTTCCGATTGAGCTCGAGCACAAAGCCTATTGGGCTTTAAAACATGCAAACTTTGACCTAATGACCGCGGGCGATCACAGAAAAGTTCAGCTTAACGAACTTAATGAACTTCGTGATCATGCCCTATGAAAACTCTTTGATCTATAAAGAGGAAAACAAGAGAATCCATGACTCCAAGATCAAAAACCACGTTTTCCAACGTCGGTGATCGAGTCTTCCTCTTTAACTCTAGATTAAAGATTTTCTCGGGCAAGCTTAAGACCCGCTGGAGTGGACCATTCACTGGTAACCCAATTTTTTCCCATATGGAGCACTGTCGAGTTTATCCGCAAAACCTCCGGGCCAAAATCTCAAAGTGAATGGGACCCATCGTTTAAAGACTACTTTGGGGATACGTACCACAATTGGTAAGTCCTGATCTCCAGACGTTCCCCCATGACCAATAAATTCGGGACGGTTCAAGCATAGCGACCTTAAACAGCGCTTCGTGGGAGGTAGCCCATGCTTATCCATTATTATAATATGTAGTAAGTAAAGACAGTGTTTTTGTGTGAGGAGGCTTAACCTCTTCCATTCCCATGTTTTGTCCATGGTTTGTAATGTTTTTGTGTTTGTAAGTCCAGGATTTCCCTGATTGTGAAACTCTTTTGCTTGCAGGTTTTACCCTTCAACCCAAAGAGTTTTCACATCCTCACTTCATTTTTGGAAAAAAAAAAAAAAAAAATGTTAATTAAATTTTACTCTCCAATTCCAAATATAATCGACTATCGGTTTATCTTTTGGCACACGAATAAACGGCCCCTTAGATTAACGTAGTGTCACCTCTTTCAAAAAACATCGAGGACGATGTTTAGTTCTAGTATGGGGGGATCTTCGATTTGATTTTTGCCTGCAGTCGTTGTTGTCACGTAATCCCGTTTTTACCACCAAAATTTTTGCAAAAATACCAAAAAAATGAAAAAAATTTAAAAATTTTCAAAAATAAAATAAGTGTTTTGTCACAGTTTTGACCATTCTCAATGTGTATAATGAGAATAAATTTGACTCGTCGTCTGCGTGTATGAGCCCTAGCTTTTGTCCCCTTAACCATTTAATAAATGAAACTTTACTTAGGCTAAGCATTCGTGGATCTTATTAATAGGGATTTAAAATTTGCGACGAACGGAAAATGATAGTGTTTTTTTATAAGTAGGATTCAAAACAAAGGATTATTTGAAATCTAAAAGCATATAAGTGTAACTTGTCGCTTTTCTCTCCAGAAGCTCTTAACCTGAATAATAAAACGTGCTTAATATTGCAATACACTTAAACTGACATTTTCTAAAAAGAAGCTCCTTTTTGGAAACGAAAATGTATTCATCTTAGTTCAGCCTATACGTGAGTTTCTAAAAATAATTTTCCTACTATTACGGAAAATATGTTTGCCAAAAGAAAAAAAAATGAAAAATGATGAAAAAAATGAAAAAAAATATGATAAGTAATAACTATAAACTGTGGGCTGATAAAGGTTTACTGCATCTTGCCGGCTCACAACCGATGTTGCAGTCTTCAAAACAAGGCCATAGATGAAGATAATAAATGCCAAAGTACATTAGTAATTGTTTAATCAATAAGAAACCGTCGCAGACTAAGTCCACACATCTTGTCGAGAGGCGTGGCCGATGTTGTAGTCAAGTAAAGAAGACGGTAGTATAGTAAATAGCAATAAATGAAAGTTATGTTAATTTTCTTTTACTAAACTCAAGTAAAATTTTGAACTAAGAATAAATTAGCTTTAAGAACATCAAAAGTTAGGTATCCGACGGTAGATTAATTTCAATTAAGAATTCTCCGTGGGGTGTCAAAACACCTGGGCACTTAGCTAATGAGGGCAGGGACGTTCCGAGAAAAAGGACGTAACATGGAATAATCGCACCAAAGAGATCATTAAATTTTGATGATTGCGTGCTTTAGTAGTAATTGTTTTTATTTAACGGTAAATTCTAAGAAATTCGGCCTAAAAGGGTGGCGTACCCCGCTATTTACATTTTGTGAACATTCCCTGTGGGGTCTCAACCTGATAAACTAAGTTGAACTCGGCCTGGGATCTATCGAGAATATGTAATTGGTTGGAGGGTGATCTAGTCCTTTTCCCCAGATTTCTCAGAAATATCCGTTATGCACATAAACTAACTACTTCTAAAAAACTTTCGATCTAAAAATTACGCACAATCAATCTAATTGAATAATAGTCGGAGCAAAAAGTTGACAAGTCAAGTTATAAGTAGTATTACATCTATACTTGTACTTAACGTTGATTTCGTTTGTACGCTTATTTGGGACTAGTAAAAAAATCTAGGGACAATGAATTTATCCGTCAGGACATCCGTAGATTTATTCTATGGTCGCTCTCATTCTATATCCCAGTGTTGAAAAAAATAAAGGAAGTCAAACAGGTAGTTAAGAAAGGAAAAAGAGAAAATCCAAAAATATTAGGGATAGTTTGTGTACATATAAAAAAATGGTGAAAACGGGACTTGTCGAAGCTATTGATTCTTTAGTCCCTTTCACAAACACTTTAGCTACTTTTCGAGGTTGATTAGTCCAGGGGAATTGTGTTTCTTGGATTTTCTTTTAATTTGTTACTTCATAACATTGCGCCCCCATGAGGACACGGCAATACATTAAGTATGGGGATTTAGGTATGTGCTTAATTACAACATACCTTTTTTTTATTAAGAATACAAGCCTAAATGACCAAAAACAGACAAAAACTATCCAAATATATGTTTGTTTTGCATTTGTATTGTGCAGGAAACGGATATCACACAAAAGGATGAAAAACAAAGCCAAAAACGACAAAACTGAGCACGGAATGGAAATGTGTGAAAAGACGAAGCCAAATCAAAGCCAAAAAGTCAACCAAGTCAAAAAGTCAACAGAAAAGTCAAACAGTCAAAGTCAAAGTCAACCCCGACAAAGTCAAGTCAACTCCGAGAAGCTGGATATGAAAAGAATATAACTTGAGGGACTGAAATTGCTAAATCCCAAAGTTATATTACTAAGATAAAAGGACAAGGACTGAATTTGTAATTTCAGTAAAATACAACTTTAGGGGTTAAATCTGTCAAATCCTTAAAGTGGTATTAACACAAGGACCTCCTATGTCATTCACTTATATGAGTTGAGGGGGCATTCCTGCCAAACCCCCAAACTCATAACACTACAGGGACGAATTTTGCAAAACACAATATACATTCGGGGTACCAAATTGCCAACTTACCCAAACCTTACCGATTAACCACCTTAAAACAACATTCCCGCCAAAAGCTCTAAACCTATACCAACTCACGAGGTTTCCTCCCATCTCTTTTACCCAGTCAACCCTATCACACCATGGACAAACCAATACCACAAGGACTGACTTTGCAAAAGGACTTATAACTCTTAAGGGTTAAAGCTGCCAAGTCCTAAAACTCTTAACAACACAAGGACCATGGCTGCAAAAACATACATATCCATGAGGGGCCAAACTTGTCACTACCCAAAACTTTTCCCTGTTACCCACAAACCAAATTTCCCGCCCATTTTAAACCCACCACAAGTCACGGGTGTTCTCCACCCTCTTTTACCCTGCAACCCAATTAAACCTTGGATAAACCTCACCCCTCAGCCCTATAAGATTGCCAAGTTGGCAATCCCACCACTCCCCAAGCTCAATTCGATGGCTTAGATTGACCCAAAAGAAGCACAAGTGAATTTGAAGGCTGGGATTGCTTTTGTTATTCATCTCACACAACTAACACAACCTCTGGAAGCCCTCACAAAGAAAGCACAACACAAAGACCAAGCTTATAAAGAATTCGGCTATATATAGGACCTCATTGGAGCATCTCTGATGGGGGAGCTTATTAGTTTAATTGTCAATTTAAATTAAGTCTTTTTCAGCTTATTGTACTTTCTCTTTCAGCTTTGTACTCATTTTCAAGTTTAATGAAGTTTTGAGGAATTTATGTTAAAGATCCAAGTTTTAAATTCAAGTCTTAAGTTGTTGATTAGTGCTCAATTGTATTAAAAAAGCTTTCACTTAAGCTTATTTATAAGCTGCTTTTATTAAAAAAAATTAATTAGTAAAGAAAAAAAAAGTCACAAAAATACCAAAAAATACCACAGCTTATAATTTGGATGATAAGCCGGATATGGATGGGCTTATGGACCCCACCAGCTTATCTTTGATAAGCTGGAGCTTGTAGACAAAGCTTTTAAAAGCTTATTAGCCCTTGTTTAGAGCAAAGGGCATTGTAAGTCCTTTTTCCTTCATTTTAAGCTTATTTTTATGCATTTGCTTGTTTATAGCTTATTTGTGCTTATTCTCTTTTTCATTGTGCTTAATCATGCTTATTATTCATGTTTAGTAATCTGTTTTTAGAACCCTTGGCTTAAATCTCCATAAATCAGCCTAAAAAGCCCTTTTTATAATTTAAAGGGGTGTTTGGCATAACTGCCAAAATGGGTCAAAATGAAATGAAAATTGTTTTGGGTCATCAATCTATCTTTGTCTAGCCCTTTTAAGTTATCTGAATCTGTTTTCAAGGGATTTTAAGGGATCAAATTTAGTTTTAAGGTATTTTCTAATTATGGATTGAATCTGTGGACTTGAAGCTTTATAGTTTAGATTATTTACTTAGATTTTGTTTAAGTGCTTATAGTCATTTATTTCAAGCTTGTTTTGATATGAGAATGCAGTAGAGAATGGGTGTTGTCAGTTTGCATTTGTAAAACTTGAAGCTCTACCTGTGATATAAATCTAGCAGTTGTAAAAGTACCTTTTTAAGCTAAAAGATTGATAAGCTATATACAGTATTAGGTTCTGAAAATGCAAGAATAAGCTCATTAGTATGTATGCTATATCTGTTTTAACTTGTTTTTGCTTTTAATTTTCATTAGCTAGCTTAAAATTTAGCCCCAAAGTGCCCTTAAGGGCTGTTTGGCTTTGTTGTTGCCCTGGTGCAAAATAGCCAATTGGCACACCTTTTTCTTGGCTTATTTATGACTAAATCTTTAATCTTTTTGCACTTTTAGGAATATTATAAGCTAATCTTTAAGACCCTGCAAGCTTTAAGCTTAGGACCCCCTTTTGAGTGCTTAAAAATAAGCCTCAAGGTGCCCATTTGTCTGTTTTGCACTCTTATTTGTGTCAGTAGCTTATTGAGCTTTCCCAAGCTCATTTCTCATTCATTTTGCTTATTGCAACCTGCATTTGCTTATTGCAATTAGTAGAGTTAAAGTACTTAGCTAGTTTTCATTTTGAAGCTTTTTAAACCCAAAAAAAAAGTCATTAAGCTTATTTAAGCCTAAACCGCCTGTCTTAGCTTTTTGTTCATTTAAGCTAGCTTATTTCAGCTTGAATTTGCTTATTTAGCTCAGGTTAGCTTATTTTTCTATTTTGTAGCTTATTTAGGCCAAAAAGCCCACTTTTTAGCTTAATTTTAAGCTTAGTGTATAAAAGGGATAATCTGTCAACTTTCTTGTGCTTTTAAGTGCTTATTTTTAAGTTATAAAAAATTTTCCCTTTTTAAAGTTGCTTAATTTTTGGTTCTTAAAAAAGTTTTTTTTAAAAAATAAGCATTTAAAAAGGTTCGGGAGAGGGGAAGCCAAGGGTGAGCCGAGGCTCGAACCCAAGACCTCACCCTACCTCCCAACCCTTTTAAACCAAAGTCTTTACCGTTGTGCTACAATAGCTCATCCGGTAGAGACTTCATTGGTTAATTACTTAAGGGCTTTTCAGCCCATTTTCTTTATAAGCTGTTTTGGCTTATTTACCAGCTTATTAGATAAGCTGGTTTACCCTTTTTATTTTTCATAGGACCTTTATAGTTTCAACTATTTTTTGTAAATTTTTCAGAATTTTTTTATAATCGTTTAGTATTTTTTATAATTTATTTTCTTTAAAAATTTAAAAAATTCATAAAAAATAAAATAATTATCAGAAAAATATAATTTTTTTTAAAATTTTCTTTTTTAGTATAGTATCTAGGAAAAATAAAAGTGTTTTTGTAGGGTCATTTTTTCAAAAGTTCATTTTTTAAAGAACGGGATTCGTTCTCGTTTTTGTTTTGACTCGTTTTTGGTCTTAACTAACTCCGTTTTCGATCTAGTTTTTTTTAAACTTCGTTTTTAGTCACTTAGAACCCATTTTAAGTGAAAAATTCATTCTAGGGTTTAAATTGTGTAATTTAGGTTTTTGACCCTCGTTTTTCGTGCCCGTTTTAGGTTTTAAGTTATATAGCTTTCATTTTTAGGTTTTATTTAATCGTTTTTGAATATTTAACTTGTAGAAATAGAAAACCAATCATAACTTTGTCATATTCAAACATCAATCATCAATCCGTCATTCGATTTTCAAATTGCACACCTCGTTGGGACAAAACGACCCGGGAAATCAAACTTCCGGAAACATATATATTTTATTTTTGTGAATTCTTAACCAATCATTGGCTAAAGGTAATTGGTTGATAGTTTGCTTATATTATATATATACTATTGACAGTAATATAAATATTATATATATATATATATTACATATATATATTATATATATATTATATATATATATACTATTGACGAATCAAATTTTGGCGCCGCTGCCAGGGAGGCTGTGAAACGATTATCGTAACATTTGACAATTTGTGTTTGAATTTGTGAATATTTCTTCTATTTTTATAAAAATATAAAAAAATACAAAAAATATTTTTTATTTTCTTTTATTAGTATAATTATCATATAAAATAAAATAAAATTTTCCATAAAAAGAAATAAAAAAAATAATAAATTCACCAAGTTGGTAAAAGAATACCAACATAAAATACTTGCCATTGAAGTATTATCCATCAATAAGTTCCCGAACAAAAGATTCAAAAACTTGCCATTTGTGTGCTTACGACGTACGGCTCACCTGCGATTATTGATAACAAACTATGAAGGTGTGTATAATGAGGGTTTGTTCGAGAACTACGACCCGATAGGAGAAAGGATTTTAATACTTCGCGCTTTCCTACTCCTCCGCTCACTTTGTGCGTTTTCATCTTGGAGAGCTACCGTTGAAGGTAATGTCGATTATATTGGTTAAAAAAAAAAAAAAAAAAAAAAAAAGGAAAAAGTTGTCCTATTCTCGTGTCCTAAAAATAAATTGCGATAGATCATGAAAAAAAAACCAAAAATTAATTAGTCTAAATTTTCTTTTTGTATTTCTATTTTAGTGCATGCGCACTCGTTCTGCAATCCCCGTAACTTCGACCCAACAAGTCACACCGCTGTTTGTTGAACCATTTGATCTTGAGAAACCTAATAATAATCAAGAACCTCCCAATCCTCCCGTAGTTACGATGGCCGATAATCGTACTATGGCGGAAATGCTCCAAGCACCCACCGAGGGTTACGAGGATGCAATCGTTGTTCCCGCAATCACCGCGGACAATTTTGAGCTCAACATAGTTTGCTTACTCTTGTCAAAATAAACAATTTTTGGACATGACAAGGAGGACCCGCATGCTCACATTCGATATTTCAACAAGATCACTTCTACGATGAAGTTCCCAAATATCCCGAGTACGTCGGTTAAGCTTATGCTTTTTCCATTTTCCCTCGAGGGGGCAGCCCAGATTTGGCTTGAAAAAGAACCCCCTCGATCGATTTTAACTTGGGATGATCTTGTTTCGAAATTCATCAACAAATTTTTCCCTCCCTCCAAGACGACAAATCTTCGTAATGAAATCACAAGGTTTCAACAAAGATTTGACGAATCGTTTTATGAAGCATGGGACCGATTCAATGATCTTCTTCGGGCATGCCCGCATCATGGGTTTTCGGAATTGCATCAACTTGATACATTCTATAATGCCTTGAACTCGAATGATCAAGATTCATTGAACTCCGCCGCGGGTGGTAACTTTCTGGATAAAATGCCTCGAGAATGCCTAAAAATCATCAAGAGCAAGTCCAAAGTTCGTCAATCACGAAGCAAGGCCATTGTTGCAAAAGTGAGTACGAGCTCTTCTACCCCCGGTGTTTCACCCGATGTTGCTGAACTCAAAGATATGGTGAAAGCATTGCTTCTTGATAAGAAAAACCAATCCCAAGCTCCCGCTACCGTAAAAGCGGTCGAGGAAAGTTGTGTAACTTGCGGTGGTGCTCATTCTCACCGAAATTATCCCGCCATCGATGGCAACGTTTATCGTGACAATATTCAAGAGTACGTGTCACAAGCCGCCGCAGTTAACTACAACCAAGGAAATACCGGTTACCGACCTCCGATGATTGCAAATCAAGTTCGACCTCCCGGTTTTCCTCCCGTTCAAAACCAAGGAAATAATCAGAACCGGTACAACCAAAATCGGGGGAATAACTACAACCAGGGCCCAATTTTTCGACCCCCGGTTAATCAACCACCAGCTTACCAGGCTCCAGCTCCTCAGGCACATGGTGTGTCAAAGGCTGATTTTGAAAGCTACGTCAAAGCTAACGATGCGGTGATGCAAAACATGCAAAGCCAAATGACCAATATAACGGACCTGCTCACCAAATTCGTGAATAGTAATACCGCTTCTACTTCGGGCTCGGGTTCTCTTCCTAGCAACACCATTGCTAACCCGAAAGGTGATGTGAAAGCAATCACTACCCGAAGTGGTGTTTCCTATAATGGACCTCAAATTCCACCTTCGATTTCTTCTCTTCCTAAGGAGATGGGAAATGAACCCGAGGTGACAAAGGATATGGTGTAACTGATAAGTGCTTAATTACACATATCTTTTACCTCTAAAAACGAGCTTAAATGACCAAAAACAGACAAAAACT
>BQNB010011313.1:0-81767 GCA_026074375.1 Tanacetum coccineum | reverse complement strand
TTGAGGATTGGATAAGATAAAATGTAAGTGAAAGATTAAGTGTTGTATGGAGAAATGGAGGAGAAAATTTTGTATAAAAAAGGGGGAAAGTAACTGTTGGGGTTACTGTTCACCGACCGTTGGGGCACTGTTCATAAAAAAAAAAATTAAAAGATAAATAAAAATAATAATAATAATTATTATCTACACCTCTTCATCAACATTATTCCGAAAGAAATATCCGCATCTTTTTCTCTGAACCCGTACTTTCGTCAAGTGTCGCAACTTGAGCCTTGAGGACAAGGCTCATTTAACGGGGAAGGACTGTAACAATCCGTATTTTTTTTATCAATGTACGACGCTATTAAATTCACTAATTTTTTTCTCTCTCGTACGCGTTTACTTTTAATAGTTAAGTTAAATCGCGTAAATTAAGAATCACCAATCAACGTAAACGGACACCAAACAAATTAAAGTTTACGTCAAGCCATCATTATATTATTATTATGAAAGTAATAATCAACTTATTATGTTTTATTTTTATCGGTAACGTAAAACGTTTAAGTTTCGCGATAAATTACTTTTAGGCATACCCGGAAGCACCAAAACTTTTCTACGCTTCAACAAATACCCACTTTTATACCCAATACATAAAAATCACAAAAATATATCATACTTATGTACATATGGCCGGATTTGGACTCAATGATACAAAGAAAATATCATAGGAACACTTTCCTTGTTTTCATAGGATAACCTCCACTTTTAGGAACCAAAGACCAAAGACCAAAGACTAAGGACTTTCCCTAAGACCCTCTAAGTGTCCTTTGGACTAGTCTTAGCCTATATAATGCCTTAGCATTGGAAGTAAACACACATATCTTATTTCTTAAGGTGAAAATCAAAACACTCTCTATTTTCTCTCCACTTTAGCTCACGGCTCAATATCACCCTCATACACAATCCATATAAATTTTTCTACCACTTATACAAGCATTCATACATCATTCCTAAGATATACTAAGGTGTTTGCAAGGGTTGGTTAAAGGTTTGCAAGTGTTGAAGCAAGTAGTGCAAGATTAGGGTTTTCATTTGAAAACTAGGGTTTCAAGAGTGCAAGCTTTGGTTTTATATCTAAACAAGGGTTTAGATACTTTGGTTCATCACACTACATCTCATTAAGGTTACCTAAAACCCTTTATGTCTTTACATTTATCATTTTATGTGTTTATATGCTCTATTTAGCAATATCACCATTAGGATACTTTTAAACATGTAAAACATATTTTTACTTGTGGTTATGATTTTGTACACTTTTACATATGCTATGATGTTGGTAATATCATGTTAAAATGGATTTATAAGTGTTGTACACTCTTGGTTTAAGTATAAAAAGTTCAAGTATAAACTTGTAGTTAAAAAGTATATAAAAACAAAGTTATATAAATAAACCCCAAAAGATATATAGGGGCTGTCTTGGTTCGTATTTTGTAACTGCTAGATTATATTTTATAAAGATAGTGCGTCTCATGACGATTCCAAAAAGGTAAGAAACTCGAAAAACCAATTTATAACGAAAAAATACGACAAATATACGTTTTACGTTAATACCGGGTTTTATAAAATATATTTTATAAAAAGTTACTGTTTAACAGGGACATTTATTTATAAAAACATCATTAATATGATAGAACTTTTAAAACAAAGACGTGCTCGAAAGAATCGCTAAAAACGGAGCTATAACGAATAAAATACGACGTTTACGAGTTTAAGATAACAAAAACTATAAAAATAAATTTATAAACTGGTGTGAACAGTAAAAGTTACTGTTCACCAGTAGGTCCAAATTTTGAAAATGTCAAATTTTGATAACTCGTCTTAATACGAAAGTGTGGGCATAAGAAACGTCAAAATCGGGCTTAAAAAGCGAAAGTTACGTCATTTTTACTAAAGAGTCATTTATAAACGTTTTCACTTTATAAACGCGATTTCACTAAAACGATTAGATGGTGATGTACCTATATAGAATTATAGGTGTTTTTAGTTAATCAAAGTTCTATATTACTAGGGAGTTTCATAATGAGGCCTCTTCGGGGTGGCGTATCGACGAGTTGTTGGATTTACGATTTAAAGTGTCCCAGCTCCTCATACGTCACTACATGACCTCTTAATTATGATAGCCCGAACGATAGTACGATTAACTATATAGAATTATATATATTACTAGTGCTTAGTACTTATACGACCTATATTAATTTAGGTTGCATTCCGTCATTGCCATGACGCATTTTCTGTTGTATTTGGATTATCAATAACTCGAGGTGAGTTAATAACCCCCTTTTTACTACGTGATTGTTTTACAAAATCTACGGGGTGAATTACATTGCTTGTTTTACTATTGGACACAAGTATTTTTCTAAGTGTTTACAAAGTGTATGCTATCCAGATTACTGCCTGAATATTATTGCTAAGTTACCTTATTGCCGTGAAGTCCCTATTTATCATGAACCGTTAATTGCTATTGTAGTAAGCGCGAGTGTTGTGGATAGATCTATCAGGACTGACAATCCCCACCTTTCCTTGGGTCACTAGTTTGATCAAGGTGCATTTAACATTGAGAGGTGTTAGGTTGTTGGCAAGCATCCTATATTCTGATTGGGGCACAAATCTAGTTAAGGCTTCGGGGTCATGAGCTTAGTGCAATAATAAACGTTTTGGACTACTGAATGTGTTTCAGAGTCTACTATTACTTCGATCTTGTGGTCCACCCTTTTTACCGATAAACCTATGATTTCACTCAACCTTTGTGTTGACTTTTAACATGTAATTTCAGGTCCTAGGGTATGAAGATTGGAGGGGAGCCGTGGCGGATATCAATGAAGATGGATTATGTGTTTTATCTATATTTAATGCAACTTTTATTATCTTTAAAAACTTAAGTCATCTTTTGGGTATTATGAAGCTTTTGTTTAATTAAATATGTACTTGAAATGTTTATTGAAAATGTACTGAAGTTTATTACTCCATTAAAAAACATATTTTGACCTAATGATAAACACTGAAATTTTTGCTATGGCATCGAATGAAATCTTGTCTTAAACGTCCATTTATGGTCGTTTCCTATATCTTGATTGTTGTACTTTGACGTAGCACCCCATTGTTACCATTCCGTTGCTACCTGATTTTGGGGGTGTTACATAAGTGAACCAAATCACCTAATTTATTAGACTTATGATCGCTTAAGAGAAAAGGCTCCTTTGTCTGTTTTGCCTTATGATAGATGTCACAAGCACACACATGATTACCATATTTAAAACCAATTTTATCACTAAGGACAAGCAAGACTTGGTTTGCAGGATGACCAAGCCTGCAATGCCACAACTCTTTGGACACATAACAAACAACACCAGAATTACACATACCAGCAGCAGACTTACCACTATTTTCACAATCAAACATGTATAGTCCACCATACTCACTACCAGTTCCCGCAATCTTTACTAGTTTCAAATCCTAAATATATCACTTAGTTTCATCAAAACCAACAAAATATTTGTTGTCTTTAATAATTTTATCAACAGATAGCAAACTAACAATATATTCATAAACAACAAGAACATCAAATAAGACCACATGTTTAGTTAATTTAATACTACCAATAGCAGCAATTTTGGTCATTGTACCATAAGGATGACTAACAGTTAACTTAAGACTAGAAATATCAACCGCATTAAACATATTTTTGGTAGACACAGTCATGTGCTGATTAGCACCAAAATCAATGATCCAACCAAGAGTAATATTATACATATAAGAATTGGTCTTAGCATAATTTTTTTTAATGTTTAAGCTAAAATAAGTGTTATTGTTAAAGAAACTAGGTTTAAGACCTGTCATATTACCGGACACATTAGCAGAAGGTTTCTTATCGGTTAAACTCAAAAGCTTCATCATCTATTCATTTGTAAAACTTGCAGACATAATACCAGTAGAAGTAGAAGCAGTTTGAGAAACATCAACATTATTACCACTAAACTTTTTTACAAAACCAGACTGCTTAGACAAATTGGGATTCCTTTAAAAACCAGCATGATAGCCATTTAATTCATAGCACCTCTCAATAGTATGCCTAATTAAACCACAATGTTTATAAACCAAATTAGGATTAGGTCCTCTGTTACTGTTATTATTAGTGTTAACTCTTTTGTTAAAGTTATTATTGCCATTATTAGTTCTAACAAAAAAAGCAGCAGGAGTTTTAGCAGACAATTTATCAGGAGCAAGACCCTTATGGGACTCTTCCCTGGACACAATAGCAAAAGCATCCTTTACATCGGGTAAAGGATCTCTTGCCAAAAAATTACTCCTAACAGGTTGATACACATCATTAAGCCCCATGAGAAATTGCATAAGCCTAACCAACTGGTTATGCTTAAGCACTCTCTCATGGGCAACACAAGTACATTTATGTTATGTTTTAGACAATTAACATTTTGTACTACATTAAAAATAGTAGACCCATCAATTTTATCATATGTCTCTTCTAACTCATCCCAAACTTCAGAATCAATCTTAGAATACACTTGACCCAAATACAATTCTTGAGATAAAGACCAAGAATCCCACCAAGAACAATGGCATTGCATCTTTCCCCTTATTGGGCAAGAACAACACTAGTAGCAGGTTTAACACAAGTACCATCAATAAATCTCATTTTATTTTTACCCTTAAGAGCAATTTTCATAGCAGTAGACCACATTTTATAATTGTCAAACCGAGTCAACTTAAACCCAACAATAGGCATATTAGAATGATCATTAGACTGCAAATACAATGTATTACCAGCATCCAAACAACTATTAAGAACTTCAGCCATAATGAAAACAAATATCACAACAAGAACACGATAGAAAGACAAACAGATAAAGCACACGCAAAAAACAGAGTCATACAATAAAAACATATATAGAACCAAACCCAACTTAGCCAATTAGAAGTTTCCAGGCTTCCTTGCCACTATAGTGGTAGGTCAAGGGAAGACAACTAACTAAGTGAAACAAGAACAACAAGAAACCATCCTATACACCACAAACACAAACAAACCACCAATCTTAAAACCATAACTTCTCAATAGTGCTTCTACCTATCCTCAAGCAATCTAAGACATAAATAAAGAACAAAAAAATAAAGAAGAAGGTGTGAGAGGTGTTACAGTGCACGAAAAAAATATCAAACCAACAGCAGAAGAATATTACTCACCCCCTTATTGATTCACTTAGTCAAGAAGAGAAAGAATACCCCAGATCGAACCAAGAATCTCCAGAAAAAAACCCCAAATATGAAAAATTAGGGTTCAAGACGATACCCGAATTTATCAATCCAAGCAATTAACCGTCAATTAACCATGAACAAACCAAGATCCAACCACCAGAAATCAATCCAAAGCACTCATAACAAAAAACCCCAAAATCAGAAAACCCTTATTTTTCCAATCGATCAAGAACTAACAATCGAGGTGACTGCTAGCTCTGATACCATGTAATAACTATAAATCTAACACCAATACCATTTATAAATCACCCAGCCAACCACCCCTAAATTGATCTTTTATTACTAAAAATGCTATAGTTGATGAGTCCACAAACGCATTCTCACCTACAATTACAAAGAAATATATATTGTCCTCAACTGAGTGCAATACCAGAAATACAACAAACTCACTTACAAAGATCCTCACTACAAACACTTAAAGCTAACTATTTATACCAGACTTACGATCAAAATGACTAACCTTATTGATTCAACCAGGCTAACAAAATCCTAATTTTAGAGAGAGGGGGAGAATCGTATTGTATGAGAGAGAAAGATAAAACTGAATGAATGATAATGAGAGAGCTAGGTAGGTAAGTATATATAATCCCATGTTACACAACCCTTAAAAAGTAGGTTTGTGTTGTGTGTTAGTGTGTTTTTATTTTGTGTGTGTATGTGTGTGTGTGTGTGTAGGTAATGAAGAAGAAGAAAGGTTTTTTTTAATTAGTATAAATTAATATAAGGTGGGCTGAAAATGGGGCTGCACTAATTATTTTTTTACAAGTTTAACTTTTTTTCTTTTAATTTTATTTAAATTTTGTAAATCTTTTTATAAAAATGTAATTATGAATATTGTAACTTTTTTTATAAAAAAAATTATTTGAATTTATAAGTTAATAAATGGAAAAGAAAAAAAATGTGGGTCTCAAAAGTGGTGTTGAAATGGTGTTATGATTGTAGGGTTTTTTTTCCGGTGTCAGTGTTATTAAGTTAAAGCTGATGTGGCGGTGTTATTGAGTTATGACACCTTAGCCTATAATGTTATTGTACCATGTAACATATATATGAGCTAGCATGGAGCTGACTGATCTTACAAACCAGGTAGTTAATATATCGATTGAAGGGATGTTATATGCCACTCTGGAGCAACAGAATGGTAAGTTTGAGTTTATGCTGATGTTAATGTGGCGTATATGGTATGCAAGGAATTCCAAAGCTCATGGACAAAGAGAGCTAGACCAGAATGAAGTGAAGGAATCTGCTCATGTGATATTGCAAGATTTTTCCCGAGCAAATTGTCACACCCCGTCAGCGGCGGAAACACGGGAATGCGACATAATGATTCACATTGCACAAGATACAAGATCATACCGTACATTGTTTGCAAAAGATTATTTACAAAAGTTTACAAATTTCGCGACCTTGGAAAAGTCAAACAAACGTCCTTCAGTAAATCTCCCAAATGTACTCATCTTTGATTCCCAATACTTCACATTTACCTTTGTTAATAACACACCTGAAAATGATACTCGAAAACGTCAACAATAATGTTGGTGAGCTCGTAGGTTTGACTCAAAACCCAGTCGTTGTGCCAATATCTCAAACGATTGGACAATTGTGCTATATGACAGTGAATATATGAAGATCAATCACGAACCCATGACTTAGCATCCCCGCTAATCATGTACCAAGACCTAGCATCCCCACTAGTCTTATCACCAGCGTGTACCAACGCTCTTAGGGTCGCAACCCCGATGACATACCACACCTAAAGCCTACCAGCTGGAGCTATATTTAGGGTGAAGAACCACACATAACACTAGAGTAGGCGTACCCAGCCGCTCCAAGAAATCACGTAGCACATAATATTTACATAGCAGTCATAAGCACATACATTGTCCCAAAAATAAAACCACGTTTCGCACAGTTCAGAAAACAGTTCAAAACACATTTGAGTATCATTTTTCCCTAACGGAAAAGATTTTAAAAAAGTAGGGCTACGAGAACTCACCTCAACAGATGATAATAACCGCACAGATAATCTCTACTCAATGCACCAAATAACCTCTACAACGCACAACGGTACCCGGCCACGACCTAACATTAATTCCATCTTATCAACATTATGTACAATATTTCCTTATTGTACAAGCGTTAGTCTTTAACTCACACCAAAATCCTCATTACAAAACCTTTATTCCGTTGCAAAACCTTGATTCCATTGTAAAACCTTTAGCCTTATTACAAAACCTTTATCTTTATTTCAAAACATTTATCTTTATTTCAAAACCTTTATCTAGTAACATGGTTGTGTGGTATTTACGCAAACGACTCAATGCACTTGGGCTAAGTGCAACATCGACACAAAATACTCAAAACATAGCAAACAACGAAAACGAAACAACTGACCAAACGGTCCAAGAGAATCTGACAGAAATAAGTGGGAGTTCAAGGATCGAAAATAAACGAATGAATACTTTCACAACGTTAAGGTGTATATATATATATATATATATATAATAAAATAATAATATTTTATTATTTTCGTCTCTTTATCTGGCTAAACGGGGTAAGTATAAAATCTTATCGTCTTAGTATGTCCATGTTTTATCGTTTAATCTTAAAATTTAACATTTACAAAAGTCGTCCTTTGTCCTTTAGTTGAGTTGACTCAAAATAATCATTCCACGTTATTTTCTAAGTGTGACATTTTTCGCAAAATTCCGACATGACCCGTTTGTTTGAAAAAGGTTTCCAAGGTTTCCAAACCTTATATTTCAATATTTTTCACAATTTTCCAAAATTTCTGACAAAGTGCCAAAAGCTCATACTTTTAAATGCGTTTATCCAAACGTGACAAAAAAACGTCCAATTTAAATCATTTTCCACCTCCGTGAGTATTATAAATCCATTGATTCGTTCTTAGAAATCCAAACTATTTATTTTTCCCCTTTTGGGCCCGAAAGCCCAAAGTTAGCCCATTAACTCTGTTAAGCCCAATATAACCATTTCAAATTTCCATTTGAGTCGATTAGTCCAATAAGCCGAATTAAATGGGCCAAAGCCCAAATATAAGCCGAAAACAAAATAAGTCATAAGTCCATATATAAGCCGAAATCAATATAAGCCAAACCCAAATAAGCCGAGACCAATATAAGCCAAAACCAACGAAGTCGAACCCAAAATAAGCTATAAGCCAAAACATAAATAAGCCACAAGCTCGAATATAAGCCGAAACATAGATAAGCCATAAGCTCGAAATATAAGCCGAAACCAAATGGGCCGAGCCCACTTCTTTGTCGGACCGAGACCGAAACAAACACCCCTCAAATGGGCCGAGTGATGTTAGGCCGAGCCCAAACACACTAGCCCGAAACCAAATAAGCTATATCTAGCTTGTTATTAAGCAAAATTTAAGAATAAGCCCTAAATAAGCTTCTATATCTAAAAAATAAAATTATCACAACAACCAAAATTTAAAGTGTCAAATCCCTTTTTTTTTCCCTTTGCTCACGTCGACCCCAAACGCACCCTTTTTCATATTTCGTTTTCAAGATTCGATTTTTACGACGATCAACTTGTACAACTAGCATTAGGTTACCAATATGAACACAAAAGTACAACAAAATTTTAAATTTAGAAAAACTTACAAGTTTGAAGGTTCTTGGTTCGGTTTTGACGCGAAGAAAACAAACCCAAATCGTTTTTCTACAACTCGAGACTATCTAATATCAACCCACTATTGATTATTAACTCGTGTTCTTGATCAATCTTGAAAGATTTTATGTTTCTTGCCCCTTGGTGTGCTCGTCCAAAATACAAAGAGAGAAAGAAGAGAGATTTTTTTTTCAAAATGAATGCATGCATGAGGGTTTGATGTAGTGGAAAGAATATATGAGTACTATGTTGAGACACTATTACTAGAAAATAGCCTTCTTATTAATTTAGTTTTCTTTGTCATTTATTTTTTTTTTTTTATTTACTGTTATTATATCTTTTTATTTTTTACTTATTTTTTCTATTTTTTTTTTTTTTCTTTTATTGATTTTTATTTTTATTTTACTTTCTTTTTTTCTTATTCGCTTTTTTTTAGTTTTTTATGTTTTTATATTCTTTGATTGCGTTTTTTCTTAATTCCTTTTTTTTTTTTTTTTACATTTCTTTCTATTATTTTTTTTTCCTTTTTTTTTTTTTGTGTTTTTTTTTCTTTTTTATTCTTTCTTTTTTTTTTTTTTTTTTATCTTTTTTTTTCTTTTTTGTTATTATTTCTGCTTTTATTTTTTTTTTCTTTCTTTTTGATATTTTTATCTCTTCTTTTTTTTCTTTTTTTCTGTTTTTCTTTTTTATATTTTTTATAATTTTTTATCGTTATTTTTTTATGTTTTTGTTGTTTTTTCTTCTTTTTTTTTTTTTATTTTCTCTTTCTTTCTTTTTATTTTTTTTTTTTTTTTTTTAATCTTTTCTTTTTTCTTTTCTTTTTTTTTTTTTTTTTTCTTCTTTATCTTTTTTTTTTTTTTTTTTTTCTTTTTGTTTTTTATTTTTCTTTATTTTTATACTTTTTTACTTATTTTTTTTTTTCTTTTAAATTTCGCTTTCTTTCTTTTTTTAGCCCCCCCGCCCCCCCGGAGGCCTACTCGTCCGAATTGGATCCTATGAGGGGTTCGAGTTCTTCTTTTCGTGTCGGGATCACTTAAGACTCTATTTTCATCACTTTACGACGTTACTCGAAGTTAGTTAATATTTTTATTGGGTTTAAAAATGTTTTTCCAAGAACCTGGGTCATTTACACGACCTATCTCCGAACCAAACTTTCCAAAAATTCATTTCGATCATTATTTGACGTGTCAGGACCCGAAATACGAGTTTTTAGTCCAAAATTAACCGAGACCTTTCACATAAATTTTAAAAGCATTCCAAACTTTCAAAAATGACTTGTCACCTTAGTTTCACCCAAAATTTCACTTTTACAACCGTTACAGTCTTTTACCGAATTTCACGAAAAACGCCTGTTTTCTTATATCTTTTGAATCACACACCAACGATTTGCGTTCTAAATCAACGTTATTTAAAACATGAATTTATCCAACACGTAAATCCATTAACACACTTCCAAATGTTCTAAAACCCGTTCTCAAATTAATTGTCGTGCCGGTACGCGTTGCGTGACGATTTTCGCTAAACGCGGGAAAACTTCCCGGAGAGCACTGAAAGACCACATAACCATTCTAAAACGGAAAGACGAATCAAAAGTGATTCTCTTACGATACTTATGACTCTCCCAAAACCCGGTTAAACCGTAACCGTTTTACGTAAAATTGGTCAACCGAAGTCAACTTTTCAGCTTTCTCCAAAAAAAACTGACAAGGTCGAAAGACTCCGATATAAAATCACAATATTTTATACTCCCTCCGTCCCATATTAAGTGTCCAGTTTGACTTTTCAAAGTCATTTTTCATCAACTTTGACCGTAAATATTTTTGTTTGTATTGTATAATACTTAATAAAAATTATACCAATGAAAAATGCATTCAAAACTCTATCCATTCATATGTTTTGCATCAAGTATCATATAACGTAAGAAGAAATAATTAAGATCAAAGTTAAAGAAAAAAGACTTAAAAAAGTCAATCTGGACACTTAATGTGAGACGGATGTAGTAATACTTAACCCAGGACAAGTTACCGGTTATCACACAAATCGAACTACAACAGACACTATGGCCCCCCATAATGCACCCTCACGAGCATGGTCTCCTCCAACATACGGAGAGATAAAGACTAATGGTGATGCTGGTGTAGGGAACGATGGTGTAGCAAACCTCGGTTTTGTCATTAGATCTCATACTGGGGCAGTTTTGGTAGCGGGAAGCAAACACGTCAACTTTGCGACATCGGTTGTTGAAGCTGAGGCAAAAGCATGTCTATGGGCTATACAATTGGCTCTAGCTAAGGGCTTTACAAGAGTTGTTGTGGAGGCATTCAAACACAACAAAGTGTTGGTTCACATTAGAGCTCTATTTCTCCACATACATCGATTATGCCTCTCATTTGAATCGTGTACTTGGTCTTTTGTGTGACGTGAGGGGAATAGAGTTGCTCATGAGCTAGCTAGAATAGCGTTAAATGATAGTATAGATGGCTTGTATGATGGTATTGTGCCTCCTTCGGTTGAGCCATGAGTAGAACATGATGTAAATTTCCAAAATCGTTTTTGAAATTGTCTGTTTATCAAAAAAAAAATTGTATCAGCCACTCTAAATAATATGTTAAAGTTTGGCCAAAAGTGACATTATCATTGGATCCAAAGTTTCTCAAAAAAGAATATTGCGTCTTAAAAATGATTTAACCCAGAATCCTCTAATAAACCAAAGTAGTCCCTATCATAGCAGTAAATCATTTTGATCCCAGACCACTAAAGTACACAAACCCCCAAAATAAAAAAGCAAATCCACCACAAGCCAACCACACGCCAGTCAATCTCATCCTTCCACGTGTCACTCATCCAACGTCTCACATCCCCTATAACTATCCACCATTCATCATCTTCACTTCACCACTCACACTCTCACTCTCACACATCTCATACCAAAACAATGCTTCTAAGGGTTCCACAAGCTCTCTCATTCCCCACCGGTAGCGACGGGGTGAAAACAACTACTCACGCGCCAGCGCGTGTGATGTGCGCGTCGGTGAAATCTTCGAACAACGCAGCTATTTCTGGGGTGGTGTTTGAGCCGTTTGAGGAAGTGAAGAAGGAGCTTAACCTTGTACCATCTGCTCCTCATCAGTCTATTGCTAGGCATAAGTATGCTGCTGATTCTGAGTCTTGTATTAATGAGCAGATTAAGTAAGTTTTCTCTTTTTGTTTTTTTTTATGAAATGCACACCATGTGTTTGATGAAAGTTTTAGGTGATATGTTTATTGAAATTTAGCAGATAAGCTGTTTTAGAGTCTTTGGAATGAAAATATATGCTTATTTTGTACTGAAATATATAGCTAACTGGAGTAACTGCTTATTTTTAACCAAATAAGCACTTTAAAATCCAAAACAAGAGTTAGTTATATGTGTGTTCACTGAGTAGAGTAGTTTCTGGAATTTGATATAGATAAGGGATTGTTAGAATGCATATGTTTTGTTTGATAAAAGTTGTAGGTGAATTATTACTTTATTTATTAGAGGGTGTTTGGAATTTTGCTTATTTAAGTGCTTATTGGTTATCTTTTTGAAGATAAGGAGTTTTGATGCTTTTGGATGAAATTGCTTATTTTGCACTAAATTAAGCACTTGATAATGAGTAGTGTCTACCTTATTATTTATAAACAGTTTTAAGGAAGAAAAAAAAAGTACTTTAAATTAAGCAATCCCAAACACCCCCTTAATTGCCTAGAACTTGCATGCTAAATTTGCACTAGAAGAAAAACAAGATTAAGTTATACAGGAGTTGGTTTTATTAGACCATGGATTCTGAATTTGATAGGGGGTAAAGGGTGATTATTTTTGTTTTAATTGATTAAATTCGGATTAAAGTTTTGGTCAATGTATGTATGTACGGTCTCTCATTTTTTACGATATTCGATTATGAGGTTTTATTTATATCTGATGATGTTTTTTTGGGGATATTTTTCAGTGTGGAGTACAATGTTTCGTATGTGTACCATGCTATGTATGCATACTTTGATAGAGACAATGTTGCTCTCAAGGGCTTAGCCAAGTAAGTTACTTGTATTGTTTTATATGTCAATCTTCTCATTAAAAAAAGCGGAAAACAGTTTAAATGTTTAATCTGGTATATTTATTAAACTTTATAGGTTCTTTAAGGAGTCAAGTGAAGAGGAAAGGGAACATGCCGAGAAATTCATGGAGTACCAGGTGAATTTCTGGTTTTCATTTGCTATGTATTTGAAAACTGATAGTGGTACTTTATGTGTTATGTATAATGTATTAAAGTGATGAAATAATTTGTACAGAACAAACGAGGTGGGAAGGTGAAGTTGCAATCTATTATAATGCCATTGTCTGAGTTTGATCATGAAGAGAAAGGTGACGCATTGTATGGTAAGTTTTGTCAATGGCTTTGTGAGTTTAGGCTGGCTTGTCAACATAATCGAATATTTATAACAAATATTGTAGTTAGAAAAAACCCCTTTTGATGCAGAAAGGTCAAACATGCACTATAATTTTGGTTAAACAACTATTTACTTTTTACTGCTTTTGTTTGTAGCCATGGAACTTGCATTATCATTGGAGAAGTTGACAAATGTGAAACTTCTAAACCTTCATGAGGTGCGAGATACTTATTGCCGTTTGTTTTTATTAAGTAAACAATAGTCTGGATTGGTAGTTTTAAAGTATTTTAATTTGCCTTAATCAGAACTGGGTTCAAGTTTCTGATATGCATATATGCTATGAAAATAGGTGGCTAGCAGGAACAATGACGTGCAATTAGCTGATTTTGTGGAAAGCGAGTTTCTTGGTGAACAGGTAAGTATCAAATTTTACTTGAGTTATTTTCCTATTCATCTTAGGCAGTTGTACTAATGGATTTACCATGATACTGACATCTATTCTTACTGTGATAAAAGGTTGAAGCTATCAAGAAGATATCTGAGTATGTTGCTCAGCTAAGAAGAATCGGCAAAGGGCATGGTAAGACTTCATCAACTCGTCATTTGTAATTTGAGTGTTTGGTGTTCTGATCCTTAGTAATTTGAGATGCCATCTATTATTACCTATACTTAAAATTGCAACTTTATACAAATTTCAGGTGTTTGGCACTTTGATCAGATGCTCCTCAATTAAGGTGTTGCTGCTTGATGGAGGAAAGTTTTCTTATTTCAGTATTGATATTGTTTCTAGAGGATGGCTTCTAGTTGTAGGTTTAGAGATTGTGGGTGATGTTAGTTTCTGATTATGTTTTGTGTACTAGCGCTCGTTAAAACCTACCTTAAATGGTATGTGAAATTTGGTGGGTTCAATTGTGACTTTCTTGTTCTCTTTTATGTTATGAAGTAGATTCGATTTCGTTTTCGTGATGATCTTTTGGTACTCTTGTGAATTCTTTAAGAGCTAGGACAATGATCTTGCGCCTCTGTGGCTAATAGCTATTTATGGTCAATTAGCTCTGTTGCAAGTGATTAGTGCACTTAGGAACATTTAGTATATATCGCTGGGGGTCACCTTCACACAGGATACAAGGGCCCCTAAAATCAAGAAAAGCGAATTACATGCTCCTTTAAGTTATGGTTCTCCAGTAATGACTTTCTTTGTGGTGATTAGTTTTTTAAAAGAGTGAAATTCTTGCACTTGACCATGTGTGAAGGTAGGTCAAAGATTATGAAAGGAATGTGTAAAATCCTGTTGGTTTATTGCAAGTAACTCGGTCCATCTTTCTCAACCCCAAAGCCCTAAACTATACATTCAAACCACTTAACTCGATGATCTGAATAAGAATCCAATCAGATGGTATGGATTTGGAACATCATTAGTTCATTGTGGTGTATCATTATCTATGTCAGAATCAGAACTACGACTCTGAGAGCTCTTTGTTGTTTGTTTTCCTCAAAGAAACGACTATCTGCTACTTATCGTCAATAGAACGATGAAAATTACGTACTTCAGAACATAATTATAGCTAGTAGCAGATGTGAGGGCTGAGAAGTGGTGTCGACTCACAGTGGTCAACCATCTTATAGTGTATGTAAAATAGATAAATATGTCGGTATAAGTGTATAACCTAGTCGAAGCTACCTATCAGAGTCGTCCAGCTAACCTAGTTGAAAAAAATCTTCACGATACTACGATTCAACATAAAAACAATAATTTCGTCTCTAAACACACCTACACATGACCATATCTATTTTAACATCACCCTAGAACACATCGCGCAACACGACGACTCGTATATTTTTTCATTTTTATAAGTTTTTTTTACATTTTCGTGCGTTTGTTTACGTTTTCGTCCGTTTTTTTAAGTTTTCGTCCTTTTTACGTTTTCGTACGTTGTTTTACGTTTTCGCCCCCTTTTTTACGTTTTCGTCCGTTTTTTACGTCTTCGTCCGTTTTCTTACATTTCCGTCCGTTTTCTTACGTTTTCGTGCTTTTACTTCTGTTTTCTTACGTTTGAAAACGGATGAAATCACACGAAAACGAACAAAAACTAAAAAATGGACGAAACGTAAAAAAACGGTCGAAAACGTAAAATACGGACAAAAACTTAAAAAAAGTAAAAAAAAACTTAAAATACAGACGAAAACGAAGAAAAACATACGAAAAGGTACGAAAAAGAACGAAAACGTAAAAACGGACGAAGACGTAAAAAACGGACGAAAACGTAAAACACGGAAGAAAACATAAACAAACTGTCGAAATCGTAAAAAACTGACGAAAACGGTAAAAATGGACGAAAATCGTTAAAAACATACGCAAATGTACGAAAACGGACGAAAACGTAAAAAAACTGGTGAAAACGTAAAAAACTGTCGAAATAGTAAAAAAACGGACCAAAACGTAAAAAATGGACGAAAACGTAAAAAAACTGTCGAAATCGTAAAAGACGGATGAAAACGTAAAAAACGTACGAAAACGTAAAAAACAGGATGAAAACGTAAAAAACGGGCGGAAACGTAAAAAAAACTGTCGAAATCATAAAAAACATACGAAAACGTAAAAAACGGAATGAAAACGTAAAAAAACAGACGAAAACGTAAAAAAGGGCGAAAACGTAAAAAAAACTGTCGAAATCGTAAAAGACAGACGAAAACGTAAAAAAAGGAGCAAAAACGTAAAAATGGCGAAAACGTAAAAAAACCGTCGAAATCGTAAAAAATGACCAAAACGTATAAAAATGACCAAAACGTAAAAAACGAACGAAATCGTAAAAAAGGACGAAATCGTAAAAAACAGACGAAAATTAAAAAAAACGGACGAAATCGCAAAAAAAACGGACGAAATCGTAAAAAAAAACGAAAACGTAAAAAAACTGTCGAAATCGTAAAAAACGTCTGTAAGCGTACATAAACATCAAAAAACTTATTAAAACGTATAAAACGTAGGAAATAAAAGGAAAATAGATATGAGTGTCATAAAAAGAAAACAGGGAAAACAAAATAAAATTGTTTTTTAGTTTTGTGTATAAAAGTAGACAATAGGGATTTTGTGTTTTGTAGATAATTTTGTTGGAAAACGACGAAATGAACGCGATCTCTGTTTTTCTTGTTTTCCACAAAATATTTTGTGGAAAACAAGGGTGTTTTCCTCCAACTAAACGCAATCTTAGTGTCATTATTTAGTTTTCTTTATTTATTTAATTTTCTATTAATAAGTAACTAGACTATAGATCTGCGGGTTTCACGGGTGGTAATAAAAAAAATTATAAATAAAAATAATTGGACTAACACGACACATGTTTTCGTTTATTAAAATAAAAAATTCACGAGATATATAATGCTAATCTATACACAACTAATGCCTTCAAAAAAAAATCTATACACAACTAAAGCATATGGATATCAATAATATTAATTTAACGACTATGGTTAACAAAGACCACAAAGCTTTATGAATCGGTCTGCTCATTAAATCTTATTAGTAAGAATACTAGTTTTAATGCCCGTGCACGAACAGGGCTAAAACACTATGTTTTTTTTAAATATATATATACTTTTAATTTATCCGTTTTATAAGTTATGTATACAGTATTATCGAAATCGTATGAAGAAAATATATTTATTAAATCTTTTATATATTACGTAGTAAGATAATTAGTAAAAAAATTTCTTTTGATTTATACCTGTTTTCGGACTCGATATTGTGAGCCAACTAATCCCAGCGAAACTACCCTTTTAGGTATCCCGGAGTCAGCTAAAGTGAACCTCCGAGGCCACACGGGGATTAATTTTCTCCTCGTTCTATTCGAACCATTGACTTCCACTTTAGAAAATACGTCAATGAAATAAATATTTTTTCATAAATTCAATTGTTAGAATTTTAGTACGTATTAAACCAAAAGAAAAGAAAATGTAATTTCTTTCAAACCCATCAATGAATAGCTAGAAAACTTTTTTTTATTTACGATAATTTATGTGCTTCGGTGTTTTTATATTTGGTTGTACAACATGATTTTATGCCGACAATGAAAAATCACTAAAAGATCTTCGGATAGATTTGGGATGTGATTAAATAATGTTAAATCTTTGTTGGAAGTAAGAATTGTTTGCGTTTGTTGTATTTTAAAATATAAAGTCTAGGTGTATAAAGTTTAAGGGGTTATTTGTTTATTCTTAAAAGTTATAATAAAATTTGTAAATTTATAAATTTACACTTAACTCCATATAATTTATTTAAAATTGAACCACTAAAGTTTTATCAATTACCTCCTCTTTTTTCAAGTTTTTATTTTCACAAATTTGACACATATATTTTTATGTGTTTTTTTTCTCTTTCAGATTTCTTCACCAAATTTTTTTAATTTTGACCAAATTGATTCAATTTTGACTTTTTATTGACCAATCAAATCGCACGATTTTGCCTACGTGGCAAAATTAAGCGTTCTGATTGGTCCAATTTTTTAATTCATAAGATTCAATTTGATAGAAAACTCCGAAATGATGTAATTCTTTTATTATATAAAAGATAAAAGATGTATGATTGTACTACTAATAAACAACCTTTTCTATATCTGAAACTGATTTTGTGTCTATTTTTTATTCTCTTTGCAAATCTTCACCAATATGTTCCATTTTTCTCATTGGGATTTCGAGCTGCGTAGGCCTGCCAATTTCCAAATGCTCAGGTACCTCCAAAGGACTCACCGGTTCCCATTGTGGCGGGTTCCGATGACTCCATTCATGTGCTGAGTGCGAACTTTCTATTGGTTCGATTTGATGATGATTCAAACTAAGTACAATCTGGACAAGTCTGACTGCTTTTCTCCAACCGCTTTCATTGTTCCAACGCGACCCGTTGGACTCTTTGAAGCTAATAATGCGTTGCTCAATTCGGTTATGGAGTAACCGATAAAGGAAAGTTAGGAAGCTTAGTGTTGAAGTGAGACCTGAGATGAGGAATATTCCCCAAAAGTTAGCGAGACTCAAACTTTCCGAGTCTAACCTGGGATTAGAATTTGAACAAGTTTGGGAGGTGTTGAGCCACTGGTTTTCTAGCTCACGAATCTTGCCTTCTTCCATGAGATATAATATAGCTCCTGAGACATCATGTTGTAAGATACGTCATTATTTACATGTTGAGACTAAACACTTCAAGAAAAATGTGAAAAAAGTAAACATTTAACTTTATACTTGGATCATTCATAGTATAAACAATTAAACATAAACAATGTCTAACATTTTTCCTTGATGACATCGCAAATGAAAATCAAAACACGAATTAAAGTTTTCTTTAAAGTTTGTAATTATAATTTCAAGTAAGGGTAATATGGTAATCTTGATCAAACTTTCCTATCTATTTTTAGTAGTGGACAATTAAATTGGGACATCCCAAAAAGGAAACGTGGACTATAATTTTAGGACGGAGGGAGTAACAAAATTATCAGATTATATACAACTCTGACATTTCCAAGATTATTAGGATTACATACAAATTAAACAGATTTATAACAAAGTCAGCGAAAGTAAACAAATTAGATTACATAATTTACAAATATTATGACAGATCTAACAAACCTGTTGAGTTTGAAGTGGTGATGGAGAAAAAAATTGGAGCAAATAATGATTGAAAGAAATTTTTATTCAATAAAATTGATCAATAGCAGCTGAAGTTTAGGAAAAACCGTTCCACTGTTTTCTTCATGTTTAAGGGAGAAGATAGAAAAGTGTCACGTGTGTTTATGACGTCATATATGGGGGTAAGTGTCATTCAAAAACTTGTTCTTTTATTATATACTCCGTATAAAGATTTCCTATTAATGTTTTCTTGCTTATCAATAATACAAGAGTTTATATAGGGATATGGGTCGTATTCTGTAGGGGGAGGAAAATATAACAGGTCTGAGGACTTGGGAAAGCTCTCATTGTTCTTTATTTTTGTGTTTTTCTTCATTATTAATAAAATTATCAGCTAGTTCGTATCAAATTGGTATCAGAGCAGATCTGGGCCATAAAGTTTCTTTTCTAATTTACTGTTCATCAATAATCATTGTTCATCAATAATCACTGTTCATTACGAATCACTGTTCATCAGAAGTCATGACTAACAAAAAAGTTACAGAATTAGATGCTGAATTCATCGAGTATAAGGCAGAAGCAAAAGCAAGCATGGATGCTTTGGAGAAGAAGATTGACGACGGTATTGGAAAGTTAGATGCGAGTATCAAGGCTATGAAGGAAGAATCTGATGCGAAGTTTGAGGAACTCAAGCAACTGATCTTGGGTACTTCAACACATGTGGATGTGCCTCAAACTACCAAGGTACTTGCAAAGACGGCCCATATGTACCACCAATACGACGGGGTTACGATGATATTGGGTTGGAATTGCTTAATTCTAACGCTGAATCAAGCACTACTATTGGAAAAAAAATGAGGCCTAAGTCTTGGGATGTCAAAGGATCAAACAAACTCGATCCAAGGAAAATGAATGACATGATTAGGGAGCGGTTTAAGTCGAGTACAGATTCTGGTGCAGTCTTTGTTGAAGGGATGCAACCTACAGGTTTCAAAGGTTTCAGACGGGAATTCGAAGTGGATTCGCAAGCGACGGTTGATAGGGAGATGCAACACATGATGGGAACAAACCAAACTGGAGAAAGAGTGCATCGGGGGGCTAGAACGAATCAAGCAGGAGACATATTCGCGTATCACGGATTTGAGCATCGGATGAGAAAGTTGAAGATGCCGGTGTTTGAAGGTGAAGATGCATATGGATGGATATATAGAGTTGAAAGGTATTTTAAAATTCAAGGACTTACGCAACAAGAACAACTACGAGCAACATCTTTATGTATGGAAGCCGAGGCGTTATCTTGGTATAGATGGGGTGAGGGACGAACTCCATTCCATTCGTGGGATGGTTTTAAAAGGCGTTTGTTGATTCGGTTTCAACAATCAAAAGAAGGGAATCTGTATGAGCAGTTCTTGGCAATAACTCAAGAAGGATCGGCTCGAGCGTACGTTGCTTTGTTTGAAAAATTGGCTTGCCAATTGGTTGGGGTTCCAAAAACTGTCATGGAAGCCACCTTTACAAAAGGGCTTAAACCTGCACTTAGGGCAGCAATTATCCTGAAGGTTTGAACCATGCTATGGAGTTGGCTGTATCAATTGAAGACAACCAGTTATTCAAGGGTGTTATGCAATCTAAGGGTGTGGCTGCGATAGTTGGACAAACCACCAGTAAGGGAGATAATTTTTGAAGGATGACTGAGTCAGAAATACAAGACAGGAAAGCTAAAGGACTATGTTTCAGGTGTGAGGAGAAATACACACCCGGTCATCGTTGCACGAGTCGCACTTTGCAAGTAATGTTGGTCGATGAGAGTGATGAGGTAGAAGAACCAGACCTTAACTTCAAATCATGGGATCGTGGTTCCAAGATTGATTAAGATGAAATTTCGGTTCCACACCTTGAGGACAAGGTGTGTTTTTTGGGAGGGGAGTAATGATACGAACTTATGATCGATCAGAATAAGTGGAGGGGCTGATAGTTAACTATTAAAGTTGCTGGAAGCTTAGTGTCGTTATTTAGTTTTCTTTATTTATTTAGTTTCCTTTTAATAAGTAATTTCCTATTAATGTTTTCTTGCTTATCAAGAATACAAGAGTTTATATAGGGATATGGGTCGTATTATGTAGGGGGAGGAAAATAGAACAGGTATGAGGACTTGGAAAAGCTCTCATTGTTCTTTGTTTTCGTGTTTTTCTTCATTATTAATAAAATTATCAGCTAGTTCGTATCACACTAACGATAGCATCATCTGTACTTTCTGTTAAATTTTTTTTTGTCCAAAAAGAACCAGATGAGCATTTAGGTATCAAGTATCATAATCCCAACTAAAATTTTCCAAACATACTTCAACTAATATTTTAGCTGTAACATATAACAAAAATCATTAACAAGCAAAAGCAAAACCATCGCATGTCAAAATATCCATTTGAAAGCCATCGGCAAAATACAGTAGTTCATTAAGAAACAAAAACATAAGACCATCACATGTCAAAGTAGCCAGCCGAAAACTTAACATAAACACCATTACATGTCAAAATACCCAGCTGAAAGCATCAGCATCTTAAGGTCTTTAGTTACTACAGTATAATAGTTAATTACACTCAGTTAAATACCGTACAAAAACCAGATCCTCTAATTTTTTTTAAAACGTTCACAGAACCAGCAGTTCTAAATACCACCAATAGTCAATTCACTTTTTTGTTCATCTATCTGCATAACTGGTTCAGCAAGATCCAAGGACAGACCAAAATCCTCGAGTGTGAAATTACAGTCTTCAGACCCAGTATCAAAGAAGTCAAAATCAAAGTCATCCGGTTTGTACTCAAACCAAGCATCGTACATAGGTTGACCAGATGGCCCTGCCTCATTGATAGATTCGCCCTTCTGATCCATAACACCGAGAAGCTGGTCAATATCAAACATGTCATCCTCTGGAAAGCCCTCATCATTACAGATACCCATAACATCCACTCTACTTGCACTTGTTTCACATACATTCTGTGCGGTTTGTGACTCACGAACTTCACTGCTCTCTGATTGACTACAAGTAATAGTTAAGTCACAGCTTGAAGTAGTTTTACACAACAACGATGCATTCGGGCAATAGTTTGGCAAATTGATCCTTGCAGACGGGCCATACATCGCTCGTGCATCTTCATCATAAGCCAGACCAGCTTCAACTGCAGAACCGAAAGTCCCAAGCCATAATTTCTTACCCCATTCGCTGCCTCACGCCTCTAAAACTACACCTGCTATTCTCGGGTCCACCTTTACCTTTCATGCAACCCTTCGTAGAATCCTTAGCAGGAGCTTTACGCGTTTTTGCTATCACATCTTTGTTAATATCTATCCACTTAGCAAGAGTTTCGGCTAGGATCTTTGGTCCTTTGGTTCTTTTTCTTTTTTGCTTCTTTGTTAAGTTATCCATTGTTATCGTTTTTTCAAAATAGCAATAAGCACTTGTGAGGTGCTGAACTAATTTGATTTTTAACAGCTTGGACGCAATTAAACAGGTGAAACGGGTTATGGTCCAATCGACCCACGCATATATAATCAAATCAGTCTGCTCTTTGTAATATATATGGGCTGAGTAAGATGTAAGAACTTATTTTATCGGGGTAACCATTCTCTTTTACCCAAAAAAGAGTAAGATGTAAGAACACAGCTTTAGCCGATGTGGGATAACTTCCCTCATCAAATTATAAGAAAAGTTTATGTAAACTAGAATAGATTTTCCTTTTTCTTTTTTACGATTCGGTTTGGTTCGATTTTGATTTTACCTAAAATCAAACCGAGGTAATTTGGTTTTTGGTTATCGGAGTCTACTCGGTTTTGGGTTTATCACGATTTAGTTTTTTAGTTATTGGTTTTTTATGGGTTTTTATTTTTGTTTCCCCGTGTTTGTTTTATCCACACTAGGTTTTTCGAAGCCTTTTCTTTTCAAGGTTGGGAATTTCTTGAATCTGACCACAACGATTCGGGTTTAGTTAGGTTGACTTTAATAATTTTTTTACCCCGACATGAAAAACCTTATTCGGGTTTGTGTCAAATCAGACTAAGTTATTTTTTACATACGTCTAAATGCAAAATATAGCTTCTTTTAAAACTATACATTTTGCTAATGTTAGGCTTGATGCAAAGGGAGGCACCATTACATGTGGTTGGCCACCCACCACGCATGCTAATCAGTGGCGGAACCAGAAATTTGATTTTGAGGGCATCGAGCAATAATTTTTTTTAGTGTAAATTGAAACAAGTCGGGTCGGATCGGGTGCGAATAAAGGATCAAAATTACTTTCCTTCGATGATTATAAGCAAATAATGTTATTGACATCTTAAAACTAGTTTAATTTTAAAAAATATGATTGTTAAAAGCCTCTAACATATATGTGGTTAATTAAAGTAACTCTAAAAATATAATAGGAAAGGGTAAACAACACTATTTATGAACTACTTACTATTTTTAGTATCTCATTATGAACCATGTATTAACTTAATTACCATTGTTAACCACCAAAACTGATAATAGCAAGGTTTTTTTTGTTACCGGTCAAACAGGTCAGTTTGACTTTTTTTTTAATTCCACGTCATTTCCATTTTTTTTATATTTCCACCTCATTTCCACTTTTCCCTCCAATTTTTTTCCTTTTTTTCCTCCAATTGGCATTGCATCAACGAACCATTAACTGGGTAAAGTTCATTAACCGCAAGATAATTGAAACCCACCTGAACAAATGGGTAAAGTTCATATCTTTATATATGGGTTTTTAGAAAATCTTGGGTACGACTGGTCCTTAAGCCACATGTAAACAGAGACCAAGACATAGTACACTCCAGCTAAAGCACCAATGAGGAAACGTGCGAGGAACACGAATGGGTTCACTGGCTTCTCGACGTCCTCTACTTTGGGACCCAGCTGCAAATGATAATGAAATAGAATGTCATAAGCAATGAAAAAAGTCAGACATATGTCAAGAAACCGCATATGGTAAAAGGGTAATTCATGTTGTAATTTGTTAACAAAGGGTGATAATATAGTTTTTATATACATATTTAACACATTATTTATGTACTAAATTCAAAAAAAAATAGTAGATGAAGTGCTTGTTCTCTTCATAGATCAAGTGTTTTGGCGTTGACCCACCACCCTGACCCAACCTTGTAGAATATCTTAACACAAGTATGGAATGATTCACTTAGAGTTTTTGAGAGAGAAAGAGATGGTTAGATGAACACTTAGAGAGAGAAAGGAAAAAAGGATAATATTAGCTTAGTGAAAATATGACAAATGAACAACTAACACCCTCTCCATGTGTGGAGAGGGTTTATATATGTCATACCGAGGCCGGACATGGGCCCTTAGTGGGCTTGTCCATGGGCCTTTGGCCCGGTTAGCTTACTAACATAACATTACTAATTACTACGAGCTATGACTACCTATATTGGAAGTTATCGATACTTTTCCGTATTTCTAACAATCTCCCCCTAAGGGAGGTCACTCCAATTTACAAAAATTTAAACTTAGCATACTATGCTTTCACTTCGGTCTTGAGCTCGTAGTCTTTAACTTGTGATTTGATGTAGTGATCATAGACTTTAGATGTGAGCTTGTTGCTTTATCTTGACTTGAATGTGAGGATGTGATCTTGAACACTTTGAGATCATCAACCAAGCATAATCTCATTTTTCCATCTTGTAAACTTTGCTATCTCGTGAACTTGTGACTTCTGGACCGACATGCTCATACCTTTCTTGATTTGATAATCTTGAAAAGCTTTAATAATGCATCTTCTTGAATTTCTTTAACTTTAACACTTCGTCGCTTCAAGAAGGACGTACGGTATCAGAGTAGCGGAAGTCTTGAAACATGTACTTGAGCATTCATGATGTCTTTATATTTGTCGGTTGGGTATGAGCATGTGGCTATGAATCTTGTGAGTCAGCTAGAATCAGGTACCTTCACCCCCATCTTTAAATATCTTGCATTAAAACAGTTAGCAATAAAGCGGGGGGACGAATATGGCTTTGTCATTCGCCTATGGTTGGTTGGAGTAACCCTCGAATCCGTAAGGATCGACCTATGATTAGGTAGATTCAATTTAAGAAGAATCTCCTTTACAGGATTTCCAGCTGAAGAATCTAATCTTTCTAACACATAATTATCAGATTCATCAAACTCAGCATGTTCTCATTATCGGAACGTCTCAAAGCAGACAGCACGATAAGAGTGAACCAGCGAGTTACTATCTCACTGATTGAAATAAAAAATTGATTTGAAAATCAATCTTTGTGTCACTTGCTAAAGTGGTTTTGTGACACATCGAGAGTGTTAATCATTTCAAAAAATTCATCAGAAATCGTCAATTCATAACCTGGAACAAGTTTGATTCTTATAGAATCGCACCATCGTTTCTTTCCAGTTGTATATAGAATCGCACACGTCACCTACCATGAGCTTGTTTGATGTTGGCTCAAGCAGGATTTCCATCTTCACTGTGAATAATATCACTCGGATGTTCTGGCAAAATCACAAGGATAATGCGTAGGACTCTTAATATATATCTTGTTATTCACATTGTGTGACTTAGCAAGCATAATTTGACAAGTGTCCTAATGAGATTTATGGATGATCTCTTTTGGCTCTAGACTCAATAGTGCACTTTGTTTTTAGTGATCGGAGGCTGGAGCAGACTGCCACCTTTTCAATATCAACTAACTCGGAGTGAGAAAGTTGATAGAAATACGTGTAATCTCCGTGAGAAATGAAACAAGAGTCTGTTGAGAGACCTTGAGTGGCTAGGGAGGGTTGTGCATAGCGTCACTGGGTCCATGACTGTCTTCAATGTCAGAAAACAACTTAGTGTTTCCGACAGATTATGTATTGACCCGGTTTCTGCCTAAGTGTATGGAGGGCTTCTTTCTTTTCACCCTTTATCCTTACATTTCTTTTTCATTCTTCAACCCCTTCAATGCTTACCGAGACTTCATAACTAACACCTTGTTGGGTTTGTTCCAGTGTTAGCTCCATCTCAGTCGGCATTATTCCCGATTCTCATTTTTTTCTCCTTTTGTATCATACCTAAGGACTTCTACACTATCTAATGGATATCCCTGGGTAGATCCCTCCGGTTCTGGCTGGATCATGGGATTTGAATACCTATGCCTAACCACCTTATAACTCCATAAATTTAAGTACATGGTCGGTCTTTTGGGTATTCCATCACAATCAAAACCAAAATCAGTGAAAAGTTCAATCAAAGTGTTTGATATAAATATCAAAAGATTTACACTTTGAGAGTTTTTCATCATCACTAAAAGCTCCCCCTTAACATGTGCACCGTAATCGTAGTACATGCTAAGTGTAGAGTGCATTGAGTCCATTTTATATGATCACATTTCAATACAAGTTAAGTTCAGTTTAATCACATTTTCTCCCCTTATCCAAAATGTTAATCCCTTGATATTTTGGATATCAATTGATTAAACGCTCGGGGACAAAATGTTACACAATAACTATTAGGAACATTTTATTGCTCCCCCTCAATTTTTGAGGGTATATAAGATAGTGCTGAGTACAATAATTTGAAATTTTTTGAATTTACTAAGAAATTCTTGAAAATTTTGTACTCGAGCACACCTTATTATCACCATAAGTCAACACTACATATTTATATATTCACAAGATTATTATGTATGAGGTTTGACCTGAATGATGAGAACATCATATGATAGAATCATATTGTTCTTTTGTAGCAGTCGTAGGTCTTCCCCGCAGTTTCTCATAAGAAGTTGTCTTAGCTACCCCCTAAATCAGCAATCCTTCTTTGAGTAGATTCAAAACTTTCTTGCGAGCCACCTCAAGTAGTCTTGATGTAAAAAGCCCAAATATCCGAAGTACATAATTAATTCGAAACCGTAACACCAAAGTCAATTAAGTCCCGGATGTCCGAATTTCTCCTTACATGATAATGATGATATAAATTGAAACACCAAAGTCAACTAAGTCCCGGATGTCACAATTATTCCCTTTAAGTAGCCGAAATGATAGCATCTAATTCAACTAAGTCCCAAATGTACTCATTTCTTTCTGAAGAATACTGACTAACTTAAGGAATCATCATACTTATCAAATCTATGTGTACCTCTTTTATCAAATATTTCTATTCCTTTTTAAAAAATAAGCTTAGTGATTAACTAATTGGGTAAAACATTAATTGAATCAGAAAGAGCTCTTCGCACATTTTAAATAATTATTCTCCCAACACTTCCCCTAGGGACTTAAATGATGCATATTGACTAATGACGAGATGTCTTTTCCACCATGTGATTGAAATAGTGCACCCGAAAGAAACAAAGAAAGCCCTATAATTCAAAGAATGTGACTTCAAAAGAAGGCCATGGACTCTATCAAGTATACATCTACTCCTTCCCCCTTGCTGGTTTCGACACCTCGGAATCAGCAAAACCTTATACGCACACATACTTGAGATCATGTTTGAGGTATAACTAAGCTTAGATCTATCCAGTGAGAATCAATTTCAAGGCTATTAAAACTAGTTGATTATTTCTAAACAATCCTACGTCTTTTACAACTATGAGGTGTTGGCAATATTGATTGAATGTCGTTTAAAGCCTATACTCACAAGGTCTCATATCTTAAATAAGTCCCTAAAGTTTGAAACAAATGACATTTAAATCTCGTGTAGTTAAACTTTATTAACTCCCTTTGAAATTGTTATCCGTCATTATCAAAAACTTTATCCGTTTATTCCGTGACATATTTTGAAAGACCGATTAAAAAGATTATTTAATAACGCTTTCTCCCCCTCAAATAACGACCCGTTTTCTATTTAAAGAGTTGTTGTCATTGTTTGAGTGGTCGAATTGTCTTTTAAAATCTTTTTGTGATTACTGAAAACACTGATTCATTATGAAGACAACTTTATATTAATAAAAATAAGATTTCTCTTATTTTAACACATAAGCGCACGCACGTACACTTATGGAAACATAGGAAGCACGGGTTGTGATGCAAAGTAATCACAAACCTTTGCATGGTCATTAAGTAGACCATGCCAGAGAATAAGTTCCCGTTATTAGGAACAACTGTCTTTTTGACGACATGTCTTCCTCAAGATGAAAAGCGGGTTACTATCTGAAATAATAGTAAGCCATTTGGCATGTTTTGAAAACATTTGGAACTTCTGCTCGAACTTCATTTACAGCCTCGTATCATTATTGAATGACATTTCTAAGACTGTTAATGTTATCGATTTTCAGAAGACATGCCATTATTATCTCTTTTTATATTTTCTCATTTTTTTCTTTGGTTTTATGAATTTTATATTTTTGTATTTTGTTTTTATAAAAAAATTTAAAAAAATGAAAAATCTTTTTGGTTTTTATGGTTTTAAAATATATACATATGATATAGGATATTTGAATAGGTACCACCACTATTCATCAACTTCATCTGCCAATTGTTTGAGAGTCTCTGGCGTAAAACTCCGCATTCCTAGCTTGTTGATAAGAAATTCAATTCTTTCTTTTGCAAGGGCTTTTGTGAAGATGTCCGCCAGTTGATACTCTGTATTAACAAAGTAAAGTTCAATCACCCCATTCTCAACATGCTCCTTGATAAAGTGAAATCTGATGTCTATATGCTTCGACCTGGAATGTTGAACATTGTTGTAGCTTAAGGCAATAGCGCTTTTGTAATCATAGTACATTAGAATTTTATTGAATCCAAGGCCATAGTCGGTAAGTTGTGATCTCATCCAAAGGATTTGAGCACAACAACCCGACATAGAAATATATTCAGCTTCTGTACTGGATATCGCAGCGTTTTTCTGCCTTTTAGATGAACAACTAACAAGTCTATCTCCCAAGAACTGCATACTACCAGATGTGCTACGGCGTGTATCTTGACAACCAGCATGATCCGCATCTGCAAATGCTGTTAGTGCAATTGAAGAATCCTTCGGATACCATAGTCCCTGATTGACGGTTCCTTTTAGATACCGAAAGATCATTTTGACCGCATGTAAGTGCTTTTCGGTAGGCCTAGCCTAATACAGGGCACACATGCATATAGCAAATTGTAAGTCAGGTCTACTGGCTGTGAGATAAAGGAAGGTGCCAATCATGCCACGATAGTGTGATAAATCAACTGCTTTCCCTTCTTTATCCTCATCTAGTTTGGATTTCTCCACCATGGGAGTATCCACTGGGTCACAAGAGTCAAAACCGTATTTCTTTAAAGATTCAAGGGCATATTTTGACTGGTTAATAAAGATGCCTCTGGGATTTTGAAAAATCTGTAGTCCTAAGAAAAATGAGATTTTGCCCATCATTGACATCTTAAATTTTAAACACATGATTTTAACACAGTCAAAAGCGAGCAAGCACGGACATGAGAATCAGAAGAGTTCAAAAAGAAGCCAAAGGATCAAAGCCAAGGGCCAATCTTGCAAATCCCGAAAGTCATTTACAACTAGAAAAGAGAGAAAAGGAAGAAAGGGACTAGAAGTGTCACAGTCTCAAAATCCAACTGTTTTTTTTACCCAAGCAGTTAAAAATGGGCGCGAATGAACAATTACTGTTCATTCGTCTTCCCCAATTCACCCTCCATTTACATCAAGGGGCAAATAGAAATTGAAGGTTACAAAGGACAATTCGGGTGACAAGGACGGACATGGCAGAGAATTACATCACCAAACCCTCCCATTGGCCAATCCCCATCAAAGAATCTCACGTGGATTTTGAGGAAGCACAATGGAATGTGGGTTTTTGTGCTAAAACACTCACAAAACTAGCACAAATGTCACATCAAGGGAATGACACGCTGGCAATCCTCAGGTGTCCACAAATCAATCCAACGGCCACAAAAGGAGCTCAAATGATTGATTAAATGAATGGCAGAGATTGAAGGTTTGAAGAGCAAGGCAAGAAGGCCTAGAAGCTTCAGCTTGGCACTATAAATAGGCCTCATTCTCACACACACAAGGAGTGGTCTTTTCTCTAGGCATATGCTAATTACTTAGTAATTTAGACTAGCTTCCATTCCGTGTTTATTTATGTAATTTTCCTTTTTCAAGTAATGTAATCAGCTTCTTTAATTAATGAAATTCAGTTTTTAGTGTTTTAAATCTCATTTTCAAAGCTCTCATTTAAAGTTATAAGCTCTCTAATAAGCCATTTTGTCTCAATAAGCTAATAAGCTCATATTTAGCTCTTTCAGTCTATAAGCTGAAATAGAGCTATTAGAAAATTCAGTATTAATCTTAAACTTAAAACCTAAATCAGTTTATTGGGTGGATCTATTGGATTCGAGCTTTTTGGAAGGGGATCTAAACTTGGAAGAGATACAAGGACTTATACTCTATGCTATTCATAACTAAGAGAGCTTGTAGCTGCCTTAATTGGTTCCTTTTGTTTAGCTAAGGGATCAAGTAAGTTTCTCTTTTCATTCTTCTCTAATTTCAGTTAAGGTTGCTTAGTTATAGTTTATATGCTTAATATTGCTTATTTGTTTATTCTCTTGCTTATTAGTGTTTAATTATCCTGTCTAAGTGCTTATTAGTTGTTTGTCATCACGTTTTTCTTAAATAGTTATAGATCATTAGATTGTTAATTTCTGTCATAAAAACCAAAAAATCCAAGAATATTAGATTAAATAGTTTTTCGATTTAGATTAAAGCTTATTCAGTTGTTTAATCATGATTGCTAAGTTTGTTTTAAGCTAGTTTTTATCTGGTATTTAGTATTTGTTCATTTAATTTCTCTTAAAAAGCTTTTCTCATACCTGTCATAGGCTAAAAGGGGATTTACACTAGCAGTACTAACATAAGTTAGTACTGCTGAGCCTTTACACTACCAGTATTAACCATAAGTTAGTACTGCCAGCTTAGATTTTTAGCTAGGAATTCAAGTAGGATTAAGTTGAGTTATAGCTTATCTTAAATTTAGTTTTAGCTTATATTTCCTAGCTTATTTCATAGTTTAATTCTGATCTTAAAAGTCAAATTGCATCAGCAGTACTTTCAAAAGAAAGTACTGCTGAAATTTTTACACTAGCAGTACTAACACCAGTTAGTACTGCTACCTTTTGGGCTTAATTTAGAACAGTAATTTTAGGATTTAGCTTATCAAACTTTGTAGGATTTGAGTTTTAATATAGCTTAATATAGTTTAAGTCTTTAATTTTGTTTTCTAGCTTATTGTCTTAGCTTATTTTTGCTGTCAAAAAGTTAAAAAGCCAAAAACAGTACTTAGAAACTTTAGGATTTAAATTTGTTAATTTAGCTTATGGATCTAGATTTTCTAGCTTAATTAGATAGATTATAAGTAGTTTTATAAAACCTTAAAGTTTCAGAGTCTATTTTAGCTTTTTAAGCTTTTAAGCTCATTTGGATTTAGTGCTATCTTGCTTATTTTCTGAGTTTGGTTAGTTCATGCTAAATTTTAGTTGTTTAAAAGTACTTCTAGCTTAGATTTCTTTGCATTCATAGATAAAGCACATCATAAGCTTCTTAGAACACTTTTCCTTTTTCACATTAAGCTTAATTTGAGCTTTTTATAGCTGTTTTGGTAAAACATAGCCCAAACCCCTAGTTTCTGTAACAGCTTATTTAGAAGCTCTTTTAAGAGCTTATCTTTGAGTTTCAGACTATAGTGCTTTTGTTAAAGTTGTTCCCCCTAGCTTCCTTTACAACTTTGCTCTTTTGAGTTTTTAGTGATAAGCACTTTTAGAATTTGAGCTTTAAGTGGACTAAGTTTGTTGTCGGGGTAAGTCCTCAGGGACCATTCCTGTAACTTTTCGATCTTAGATGTTTTTGTAACGACCCAAACCCGCTCCGGAGAGTAGGCCGAAACGTCATAATCATGGTGTCATATCAAAGCATAATAAAGTTGCCCAACGGAGAATAAGTTGTGTCCAAGTCCTTCCACGTAGTAAACCCTTGATATCGTAACATTCCCAATCTGATAATCACCATAACCCAATATCTTTGCAACGTGATCATTACCGAATTTAACTGTACCCAAAAACTTATTGACGAAATTGGTGAGCTGAGAGCAATCTCCGGTCATATGGCTTGGAGGGGCCAGCCAGATTTTTGTCCAAATACCAGAGAATAATTTGGACGACCTGCATTCATCAAGAGAGGAAGATGGAACATCGGAAAACTTTGGATCCCCAAGATTGACTAGGTTCCTTTTTGTTAGGGCAGATACAGATTTAGGAACCTTATGATTTGGGTCTAATGGAAAACATTATTTTTTAGATTTTCTAGGTTTCCTTGTGAGTAAACAATGTTACTGTGGAATAGGTTTAGATGATTCACTATCTAGAGCATTTGGTATCCAAAGGGGGCAACTTCAGTAGTTGTGTTAATCCAGTTACAGGTGCACACATATTCCAAGCTATAGTTAAGGTCCGACCAGTAGGTCTCCAGATTATCGCACTATTTGTAAACCCTTTGTCGGCTGTCGGTTTCTAAACTTTTCTCTAGTGAAGCTTTTCTTAAGCAGATTATAGATTTATACGAGCATGTCACATTATTGATAAAATCAAGAACACACAAATCATGATTAGCAGAAAGCATGCAACCATTACACTTAACACATTTTAATTCAGAATTCGCATTAAGCCTGGAATGCTGCACATGAGCAGTTCCTTTAGATTCTGTTAGCCTTAAAATATGGTGACATATCGGAATTACATTAGTTTTCTCAATAGGCAAGGAAGCTACAGGGACTATACTATAGAGATAGTATAGTGTCTCTTGTTCATGACCTATAAAAACCGCCCACCCAACTTCGCATGGAGTGGGGGTGAGGATTCATTTTGTAAAAGATGTGTGTTCTTGTTTTCTCTCTCGTAGACAAACACCTTTTCCCATCGATTTTCGCTTTCTCATCTAATTAGTGGCCCCTAAACATTTGTTCAATCGCGCCCCGACCTCCGGTCTGTTCTGTTTCATCTTTTTAAAGAACGGGTTTCATTCGTGTTCTCGGTTTTCAATTTTAACCCTCGTTTTAACTTCATTTTCACTCTAGTTTTTTTTTAAACTTCGTTTTTAGTCAATTAGAATACATTTAAAAAGAAAAAAAATTAGGTTTAATTTTATAAAATTTAGGTTTTTGGCCTTAGTTTAGTGTCCCGTTTTGCGTTTTGATAACATTTTAATTGTTGTTCCTTTTTAGTAGATATAGATTAACAAAAAAAATATCTTTGCTACATTCAAATCAGAATCCAAGCAAAAACGAGGTCTCAATTTCACTAGTCATTGGGATAACGACCCGGGTGATCATACTTACCCGGTTTAATATACGTATTTTATATTATATTATATATATTTTTGAGAGTGAACTTTATCAAGGGTAACTTGGTAATCTTCTTAATTTCTCTTAGAATTATATTATTTTGTGATATATTTTTAAGTATAATAAACTACATCAGGGTACGAGCTCCCATACTTCAAGGCTTTCGAACTCATTGAGCTCTTCTTGCATTTCTTCGATCTAGCAGGATTGAGTCAAAGCATCTTTATACGTCTTGGGTTCAACAGCAGTGAGGAAAGCATCGTAGTAACAGAAAAGAGCTTGCTCATGTAATTGTAGCCTTGTGGAAACTGGTCTAGCGAGTTCACCAATTATGTTTTCAAGTGGATGGTCCTTAGTCTATTTGCTATTATGTTCAGAAATTTAATGATCAGGATGTACAATTGTATGAATAGAATTCGTTGATGAAGATTGATCAGAAGGAACTTCTGGAATTGGGATACCAAAGTACGGATCATTACCTATATGTGCAACTTCAATATCATGATTGTCTTCTTCAACATCGTTAGGAATGATGGGAGGTTGAGTTTCGGGTGTTGTTTGAGAGTTACTTGGTGATGGTGCATCTTGGTCAACTGTTGTTGAGGAAGGTGAACCGGTTGATACAGCGAGAACTGGAGCAACTACTTCATCAATTGGAGCAATGACTTCAGGGGCTGGGAGATCAACACTTGGTGGAGGAGTGAGTAATTCATCAAACAGCGGTTGAAACAATATATCCCAATCAGTTCTTGAAGGTGGTACAAACGGTGTTGAAGGAGGAGGGTTTGGCACGAGTCCTGAACTGATTGTTGCAGGAGTCATTTCATGAAGTGCGGGTCCTGAACTGCTGTGTTCAGAAGCCATCGCAGTCAGCTCATCAAAGTCTACATGAATTGTTTCAATGATTCGTCTGGTACGTCGGTTGTAAATTCAAAATGCTTTCTTTGTGGGTGCATAACCAATGAAAATACCAATATCAGCCTTCGGTTATAACTTTCCTAAATTCTCACTATCATTTGTCGGATAGCAGAGTGCACCAAATACATGGAAAAATGATAAGTATGGAGGTTTGTCATGTAAAAGCTCATATGGTGTTTTTCCGTGACGAAGACGTACGATGGAACAATTTTGGGTGTAACATGCGGTAGCAACTGCTTCTGCCCATAAGAATAACGGAGCTTTTGCATAAATCAACATTGTGCGGGCAGCTTCAATTAGCGTACGATTACGTCTTTCAATGACACCATTTTGCTGTGGAGAGCGAGCAACAAATGTTTCATGAGAGATGTCAATCTTCTCATAATATTCACACAAAGTTTGATTAACAAATTCAGTTCCATTATCTGTTCTGATTCTCGGAACAATCACTTGAAGCGCACATTGGATCTTGCTTGAGAAAACTGATTATGAATTTAAGTATAGGAGCTTTTATCTTTTGACCTTAGAACTTACCCATGTGAATCGAAGAGGATTCATCGACAATGACGAGATGTACTTTTTTCACATTAACAATTGCGATACCGCATTGGTCTCCAAAGATCCATTGTAAAAGATAGAGTTTTTCTTGGTTGGTTTCTTCAGATTTAGGTTTGTGTGGTTTCTTCTTGCTTTTACCCATTGCACAAGCAGAACACAAATGGTCCTTTTCAAATTTAAGCTTAGGGAGACCATGAACAAGACCGTGTCTAGCTAATGGGTTGATTGCACCAAAGTTCAAATGAGACAGACGTCGGTGCCATAGCCATGACTTAGTCTTTGAGGCCTTTGACAAGAGACATATGGGAGAGGACGCCATTATATCCTCAAGAGACAGATGTACATTATTAGTTTTGCCTTGAGATCCAGTCAATAGATCAACACCTTCTAAATTACGAATGAAGCAGGTGTGTTGACGAAAAGCAACTTCAAGGTTCGAATCACAAAATTGCCCAACAGAGAATAAGTTGTGTCCAAGTCCTTCCACGTAGTAAACCCTTGATATTGTAACATTCCCAATCTGATAATCACCATAACCCAATATCTTTGCAACGTGATGATTACCGAATTTAACTGTACCCAAAAACTTATTGACGAAATTGGTGAGCTGAGAGCGATCTCTGGTCATATGCTTGGAGCAGCCGGAGTCCAAATACCAGAGAACAATTTGGACGACCTGCATTCATCAAGAGAGGAAGATGGAACAACCGAAACTTTAGATCCCCAAGATTGACTGGGTTCCTTTTTGTTAGCAGATACAGATTTAGGAACCTTAGATTTGCTAACGGGAACATTAGTTTTAGATTTCCTAGGTTTCCTTGAGTAAACAAATGTTACGACAGGTTTAGATGTTTCACTATCTAGAGCAGTTGGTATCCTAATGGGCACTTCAGTAGTTATGGTAATCCTAGTTAAAGGGCACGCATTTCCTACTATAGTGAAGGTCCGACCAGTAGGTCTCTAGATGTATCCAATATTTGTAAACACCTTTCCTGTTGGTTTCTAAACTTTTCTCTTTGAACTTTTCTTAACAGATTTAGATTTACTACGAGCATTCACATTATTGATAAAATCAAGAACATACAAATCATGATTAGCATAAAGCATGCAACCATTACACTTAATACATTTTAGTTCAGAATTCGCATTAAGCTTGGAATGCTGCACATGAGCAGTTCCTTTAGATTCAACAACACAATCTTTATTTTTCAAACTAGACTTAACTTTCCTAGGGTAGGCTTCTACTTTATTCTTTTGAGTACTACTTGGTGTTTGCCGAATCTTATCTTTCTTTGTATTGCCTGAAGGCTGCGATTCGCTAGCACAAGTAGACGGTTTTACTCCTGTAGAAGACAACATAGGTTTGTTAGAGACTATGTTTGATGTGTAGGCTGTTTTGGTGATTGTGTATCCTGAGAATGTGACGGGATCAGTAAATCTAACGCTTTTGTCTGTGTTCTTTGGGGTCACAACCACTAATTTTCCATCAGCATTTTTGATACTAGGGCAGGTTTTACTAATGTTTATAAGCAACTCCTGAGCTAGTTTAGCATACATACAGCCAGATTCTAGGGATTGATCTAGTGGATATTTTGATTTAACATGTTCAACTAGATCCCTAAGAACGGTAGCTTCTTACCAGAGTGTGCTAATAAGGCATATAGCTGTTTGTTTATTTCAATAATCAAGGGTTAATGGTTCACAACTCAATCTTAAGCATTTTTGGATCACTAGGGTGTTTTTGTAACGTCATTATCACGTGGAGATTTTTTCTTTAAGTTTCGGGTAAATCATCCATTGAGAGCTGTAATTACCAATACTTTTCCCTGAACACTAGCATATAAATAAAAATTTCCACAGACTTTAATTGACTTGATTAATTAAATTCATCACATCTATTTTCTTTATCGAATACGGTATAGTTTAAAATCGAGTCAGAAATTGTTTAAATGTCTATTTCAAAATGCTCATTCTCAGCAATAGCTTTGTCACCCTAGAACCAATTTCAATGTAATTGTATCAATCTCCTCTAATTCCTGTTAATCTTATCCTCATTCTTTTTCCCATTTAGAACTTTAATTCTCTCTTTCAACTTCTTTATGACCGTGTCCTTTTCTTGGGACTGAGCTTTCAATTCATTTAATTCAAACAATTGATCAAAACTTAGAGCACTTTAATTTGAAATAGAATTGTCCCTTTGAAAGTTCTTGATTATTGAGAATCAACTTTTTAAGAGACAATGTTTTCAAGAGTGTGAAAACTTTTAAACACTTATCATAAATCCTTTTCAATGAAATCTACTTTTGAAATCATTCTCAAGTTGGAAACACTTTTTTCACATTCATGCACATTCACATACAGGAATAAATCACAGACGAATACACAATTTTGTTCAAATATCTTTGCTCAACACTGTTCCAAGAGTCGTTCATTATTTCGTTCAAAACTTGATTCATTTTAACTTCAAATGTTTTGGATTCTAAACGATGTTGTTCCACAGCCTGTTCCATTTGATGAAAGACATTTTGGACTTCTGAAAGTTCATCAACCAAATATTGATTGAATGAGTTAAACAAGTCCTTCAGAGCTTTTACAAATGGAATTATTTCATCCCTAAAACAAGCTTTTTTATGTTCGAAGCCCCATGAACCCTTCCAGTGATAGCTGTGTGTGTGGTTCTTTCCCTTTGATAACCACGTCAAAACTAGAAAGATGGTATTGTTTTCTCATTCAAACTTGTATTCACCATGCTGACTTTAGGAAGTTCTTTTGGAACCTCAACTATGGTGGGTCTACTAGAAAGAATGGGTTCTGGAGAATTCACCGAATTCTGAGACCAAAAGGCTTGTTCAGCAGATAATTCAGTTTGTGGAACAAAGCGTGTTTCATAATCTTTATAAAGTTGGTTAAGAGCAGCATAATTGACTGGTGTAGTGTTAACTTTCTTTTCAAACATTATGGGATCCTTTTGTTTTAAAATCATTTTTGAACGACTCTCTTCAATAAGCATTAAGGTCTCTTCAGAGTCAGGAATCACAGTAGGATTAGTTTTCTCAATAATATCACCAACATATAGCTTCGGTTCCAACTGTTGAGCTTTCTTCAGATAGAAAGGATTTTGAAAATATAGAGCTTGTTTAGTGGTATGATCATAGAAAAACTAAGGTTTCGTCAGCAATGCGAACATTTATGATGCGGATTGATCTCTTTTAAAAACAATATTATCTAGTTGTTTGATCCTCTTTTCTAAAGCAATCTCTCTATCAATGTTCCTAGATTCTTCTTTCTTAAAATCATCTTTGAGAAGAGAAACTGTTTGTATTAAAGATTCTTTTTCTTTTAAATGTTCAGAAAGAGTTTGTTTAAGATGATCAATCTCTACAGACTGTGCACATGAATCTGAAATGTTATCATTACTCTTTAAATTAACATTTTGTCCTGTATTCAACATTTTAACTTGTTCCTTATATCTTTCAAGCTCAGCAGTTAAAGTATCATTGACACTTTTATTTTCTAGATTTATCTTGGTACAATTAGCAACTTGTTTAAGTTTATTCAATCACAGATAATATCAGTGCATATTGTTATCAGAAGATTATAGACTTCTTAACAGCTGCTGTTGTGATTCGTCACCCTACTGAGAATAAGGAATGATATTGTTATCACTGGTTATTTCAGTCTCTGTATGATTCACAACATTCGACTATTCAGAAGATGGAATCACCTGCACAGCTTGATTAATCATATTATTATTCACATTATCATGATTATGTACCTCAGCAAGAGCATCTAAACCATAATGAGATAATTTCACCATGAGAGAAACTTTGGTAGTGTTGAGTTCATCACAATCAGAGTCATATGCATCCAAATCATCAGCTTGATAAGCAGCATTGTGAGTAATGACTGTTTGTGTGGCTTGAGCTTTTGGAATTCCCGGATCTGCCAAAAATGCAAGTTCCTCCTCATGTAGAATTTGCCTACTTGCTTGAGCTTGAACCAACAACACTTATTCTTTAAACCATGAGTCATCCTGTTTCCTTCTTGGTTTAGTGCATTGTTTGGACATGTGTCCTTCCCCTTTACAGTTATAACATGTAACCTCTGTTTCCCCAAGTTACTCCCACTTGCTCGTGGAGTGAAAGTTCTTGTAGTACCCGCAGCATAAGAAATTTATCTCCCTTGTACTGGTTGTACGGTTACTCTTCCATCATTAATGGTGGCTTGTTGCCTTGGTTTGACGGATCCTCACTGGTTATTGTAGTAGAAAAGCGGGAAGTGACTACAGCACAATAATGACAGACAGATAGATGGCATCAATTGATCATCCACCGTGCTTGAAACTGTGTAAAAGCAACCGGAGTAAGATGGGAAAATTTAGATTGTTGGTTGACTGTGGGAGAGTATTCAATTTGAGGAATGGATGATGATAGATAGAAAACGTTGTGGTGAACTGAGGTTTGATAATTGTTGGGGGGATAGGTGATTGAATGAGGTATTGGTGATTGATTGATTGAGTATTGTTGAGATTCAAAAGGTAATCCATACTGTGAAGATTGATGAGGTGAGACAAATTGTTGATGTTGAGAGTTCTGGTAAGAGTGCTAATGAGATTGATAAGGAGACTGTGTCATTTAGTGAGATGCAACTTGTAACACCCCCATTTTTACATATAGCAGCGGAAGCTAATCTGGGGTATATACTTTAAAGGAACAAACATTCATAATCATAGAAAAAACGAATTAAAAAGAGTCATTTTTGAAAATAATTATCATTCATTATTTCTTCAAGTTTTTACAAAAGAGAGTTTCCAAACTAAAATACGAATATTTGAAATGATAACAGGTTTTTTCCATCTTCTGTCCTCGTCACTCTGTGCCATTAGTTCCTAGATAAAATACATGCTAAAGTCAACACAAAGTTGAGTAGAAGCATCCATAGGTTTAAGAATATAATTTGAATGCATATGCGAAATATTTGGGTTAACGTTGATAACACCCAAAAACCCCATATTGGAAAACATAAATTTATTTATTGCCATTAAGCTCATGAATCCGATGCCTTAGGTTATAATGATAATATTGCCCCTGCGGGTACCTTTGCCAAAATACCCGCGTGATTTCTAATGATGTGCAATTGGTTATCGTTACTGGATACACCAACGGGGAGTCCAACCCAAATATATATATTCACAACATTCGCGCTTACTACAGAGAGTAATTAACGGTTCATGATTATGGGGACTTAAAGGCAAAGCAGTTACTTAGGCAATAGTAAATTGAAATAGCATGTAGAAAAGAAACTGCATTCAAGTTTATATAGCATGTATCTCTCCCTCCGCAGGTTTATAAAAAGATTGAAATGCGAGGCTATTAACTCACCCTGAACAGTTTTATAGGAAATTTATAGCTAATGTTATAGGGAATGAAAGTACGGCTTCAACACGGCAATCACAGACAACCTGGGTTAATATATGGCAAGTCTTAGTTTGATTGTATATATAAGTTTTTGGATATCGATGTTGGTTTTGATATAAAAATTATCATAACACCGTTTCGGAGATGCCATCTTAGTTTTATAGGGGGGAGTCATTTAGTAAACGTTTGTGGAGCTAGGGCACCTTAAAATCGTAAACCAATTACAACGCAGACAGAACGTAGTACCAAGATGAAACTTTCTTAATATGAAGCTCCCAAGTATTGTGTTATGATATGGACCCGGGACATGATTTTTGAAAGCACATCGATGATGAATGATATAAGGATTAGAACATAAGCAGTTTTAAGCATTTTATTCAATATCTGGAGATGTTAAGCACGAGGAGCGTTAATTAAAGTTATGTCTGGTAATGTTTTGAATATGATTTACAACATTTTCTAAATGTACTTTACATACCCCGAGGCTGGAAAACTGCAATAGACCCCTTGGGTTTTGCATTGTTTACGACTTTGGTCCTTTAACTTTTATTGACATACCAAGTAAACCTTATACTTTAAAAATGACATAATAGACCCCTATAGTTATAACTTTGATAAAATGACACTTTTAGTCCTTTTTAGTTATATAGTTTATGAAATTTTAACCGATAATACCCCTTGCATGGATTATAATTACAAAACATGTCCAAATTGCCATGCAAGCTTAATTTAACATTTCAATAGTCATTTATAAGTTATAATAAACTAAAATATGAAGATTTAACACAACATAAGTTTAATTTAACGATTCGTTAAGTTAAAAGGTAAAACGGGTCAAATTAGGGTTTCAAAATGAAAACGCGCTGTTTTAAGGTCAAATTCTCTTATGACTTATCAAAGCACTTATTAACATTTAATAGAATATTAGGAAGTTATTATAACAAAAGTTTATAAGTTTAACCCATTAGTTTTAAGAAAAACATGAAAATTAGGGTTTCGGGTGTACGTTTTTGGATCAAAAAGCATAACACTTCGGTTTTTGAGTTCAAAGCGTTATATTATGATTTTTAGCCAAGACATATGACCATTTTGACGTTACAAGAGCATAAAAAAAAAAGCATATAGAAACTTGTTTTAAGCTTATACTAGGAAACGGGTCTGTAATCGGGACATTCCGGCTAATCGTACGGCTAGAGTAACGACCCCAGGCTTTGTTTCTGGTTCTTTTGCTTCCTTCTGTACTTGAGACTTTCTTTAAGATCTATTAAATTCATATTGAGCAAGGAGTTGCTACTGATGAAGGGTTATATAGGAGGAAGTGGGGATGAAGAAGAATGAACACTCAAGCCCCTATATTATACCAATGAAGGTATAATGAGTAAGCAAGGATATGATCTGGTCATGAAACAAAGAGATCTATTTAGGAGGTGTTATAAGCTAGAAAATGGAAGAGTGGAGTTCTAGGAAAGTAGCTTGTTATGGTTGTTAAACCTTTCTTGTTTCCAGGCCAGCGCTGAATGGAGCAAACAAGGCGCATGGTGTCTCTCAAATTTTGACCAAGGATTGTCTAAGGATGTGCAAAAGCTGATTGAATGTTTCTTAGAAGAGTTCTTGGGTGTCATTGCACATGGTAAGGAGTTTAAGCAGTGAGTCAAAAATTAAATTTACAAAGGTGCGGGTCATTTGGGCTCGCAAAGAAGTTCAAAAAAAGGGTCTTTCCAAGGTACATTGTGTTTATAATTATAAGGATAGATGAATAGGTTGTTAAAGTCTGGTATTAAAGAAATTAGCAAATTAGCAATTCGTTGGGTTAAAAAGGGATTAAAATTGAAGAAATGGGAGTACGGGTTCAACAGGGCACATTTAGGGTTATTCTTTGACTTTCCTGGCTTTATATTTTGATTACTCTTGATTAGGAATGATGGAATAACAAATCCTAGGGCTTATATAAAGTATTATCAAGAAGTTTGTCGTATGTTTAAGTTATAATTGGTTTGAAATTGAGAAACGTCAAAGTATACAATTAGGGCATAATTAGTGTTTTCCTGGATTATGTTAAGGTTTACTAGCTTTTTTTTGATTCTAAACATTGCCAAGTAATGATAGATAATGAATTTGTAACTCATTTATGAGTTATAATGGCCCTTGTAGGTTATTTGGGATTAAGAATGGTTTAAAACGAGTAAACCGGTTAAATGAACCAATTAGGTAACATTTAGGTTTCTAGGATATGTTTTTTACGTACAAGTGAGTAAAATGATGAAGTATTGATTAGTATAATGATGAATAGGAGTGATATGATTTGGTTTAAAAAAAAATAGCTTTTACAACTTATTTGAGTGTAGGTGTGGGTTTACAATGGATAAAAGACCAAGAAAACAGCAAGGGTTAAGAAACATAGACTCGGTTTTTAGGGTTTAGGGACTTGAATTAGGGTTATGAGTGTAAAAAAAGTATGAAAGCTTATGAATAGAATATTAGGGTTTACATCCTGTAAAATGAGTGTATAGCTACTCACAAGTTATAGTGAGAGATGAAATAAAAAAGAGGTAAAACGGCTTATTTTATACGGATTGAGCTTAATGACTTATACATTGAGCTTTTAAGGACTTATACTTTGATTTAAAGAGATTATATATTTCAAATGAGATGTTCTATTACTTGTACATATGCTTTAAGCTGTGCATTGCTTTAGTGTTAACCTTTTCATGAGGTTAGGGTTTAGGGCATCCGATAATGGTTTAAAGCCCATTTTGATATGATATTGCAAAGTATCTTTTAGGAATATTGTACCTTGTAATAATGATATTATGATATAGACTTGATATGTTATGATGTTTACTTGACAATATAAAGAAAAGGATTGCCAATAATTACGAAGGTTGTTCGAAGTCCGTTAAACTTGAGATAGCAGGTTATATTGCATATGAGATATTGCAAAATAATTAATAGTAATAAAGCGAAAATTTCCTGAAAAGGTAAGTTCATATAAACTGATAGATTGTAACATCATCTAACTAAAAAGATGATATTTTACATTTATGAAAATGTGGGTTGTTATATCTCCACCCCTTACAGAAATCTCGTCCGAGATTTAATTTGAACTTGAAGTGATGATTAAGAAAATAGATGAGGATATTTTGGCACAATTTCGACTTCACATTCCCATGTAAACTTTGGTCCATTTTTATAGTTTCCAATCGTACTTTGATTTATAGGAATAACTACTTTCGCTTGGATTGCTTGCTCACTCCATACTTCTACTAGGTTCTTCTACAAAGTTGAGTTTGTTCGTCGAGTTGAAGTTCTTTCATTGAATAACGAGAGATTCGTCGGATAAGCATATTTTCTTGAGATTTAGAAAACGTGGAAAGTATTGTTGAATACTACGTAAAGCTCCTTCAAGAAGCTCTAGTTTGTATGACTACTGGGGCCATTTGTTCAAGAATTATTGATGGTCTAATGTATCGTGGATTAAGCTTTCCTCGTTTTCCGAATTGAAAGATACCTTGCGAGGTGATACTTTCAACATAACACAATTGCAACTTGAAATTCTAAAGGCTTTCGCCTTACATTGGCGTAACTTCTTTGTCGATCTCTGGCAGCTTGTAAGCGTTGACGAATTTGTATGATCTTTTCAGTGGTTTCTTGAATTATTTCTGGTCCTGTAAGTTGAGAATCTCCAACTTCAGCCCAGCAAACAGGTGATCTACACTTTCGACCATAAAGTGCTTCGAATGGTGCTGCCTTGATACTGGCATGATAACAGTTGTTGTATTAAAATTCTACAATGGTAAAAAGTTTACCCCTCCTTTCCCGAAATCTATGACACAAGCTCGTAGCATGTCTTCAAGTGTTTGGATGGTTCTTTCACTTTGTCCATCGGTCTCAGGGTGATATGCTGTACTCATGTCTAATTGAGTACCTAAAGCCATTTGCAATGACTGCCAGAATCTGATGTTGAAATGGCTGTCAACGACCGAGATGAATAGAAGATTGGCACGCCATGTCGAGAGACTATTTCTTTGATATATAACCTTGTAAGAGTTTCCATACTATCAGTCGCTCGAATGGAATGAAATGCGCTAATTGGTAAGACGATGACAATGACCCAATGCATCAAGTCCCTGGTTGAGTTTAGGTAGATTTTGTAACGAAACCATTGTTTTCTTTCCCTTTCCACATAGGACTTTCTGGTTTGTACCAATAGATCATGGCTTTGACATTCTGCTTTAACTCTAGAACATGTCAAACATTTGCTAACATATTCTGCGATGATTGCCTTCATGTTAGGCCACCAATAGAGTTTCTTTATATCATGGTACATCTTATCAGAACCCGGGTGAATAGAATATTTTGATTTATGAGACTCGTGCATGATTAAGTCTCTTAAACCGCCAAAAAGTGGTAACCAGCTTCGGTTTTTGATACAACGAGTTCCGTCAGGACGAATTTCAAATGATTTGTCCATTCCTCTTAGGTTCTCGCTTTTGACATTTTCTTCTTTGAGGGCTTCATTTTGGGCTTCGAGGATTTGAGATGGTAATTTTGGATGAACGGTTAAGATTAATGCTCGAACTCGAAGGGGTTTGATTCATTTCTTTCGACTTAAGGCATCTGCTACAACATTTGCCTTTCCGGGATGATAACAAATTCAACAATCATAAGCTCGAGGTAAGTTCTAACCATCGCGTTGCCACATATACAATTCTTTTTGACGAAGGCATATGTTGAAGGCTTTTTTGTGATCATGAAAAACTTTTGGGTAAAAACGCCCCACTTTGTAACCGTAATAGATTAGTGTCTCCAATTTTAAGAGCGAATACTTAATTCCTCCTATTCGAGATCATGAGTGGTATAGTTTTTTTCATGAGGTTTGAGTTGTCGAGATGCATAAGCAATGACTTTTTCTTGTTGCATTAGTACAGCTCCTAATCCTTGAAGAGATGCATCACATAAATACAAAATTTCTTTCCTTATGGTTAAAGCTAAAATTGGTGCTTCATAGAGTTGTTTGTTTAAAGAAGTTGAAAGCCAGATTCTTGTTCTTCGCCCCAGATATAACTCTTGTTCTTCTGGGTTAATTTAGTCAAAGGCTTTGCAATCTTTGAAAAACCTTCGATAAATCTTTGATAATAGCCGGCGAGTCCTAAGAATTGACGTACTTCTGTGGGTGTAGTGGGAGATGTCCAATTCTTAACAGCTTCGATTTTGGCAGGGTCAACATGAAGTCCTTGATTATCGATGAGATGACCAAGAAATTGCACGATATGTATCCAGAAATCACATTTAGAGAACTTGGCATACAATTTCTCTTTTCGGAGTAATTCCAAGATTATTCTGAGATGATTTGCATGTTCTTCTTTGTTACGAGAATAGATAAGAATATCATCGATAAACACTATTACAAATTTATCCAGATAAGGTTTACAAACACGATTCATGAGATCCATGAATACAGCAGGTGCATTTGTTAAACCAAATGGCATGACTTGAAATTCATAGTGTCCGTATCTCGTTCTGAAAGCAGTCTTAGGAATATCTCTTTCCCTTACTCTCAGTTGATGATAACCTGATCTTAAGTCGATTTTTGAATAAACGCTTGAACCTTGAAGTTGATCGAATAAGTCATCGATCCTGGGCAATGGGTAACGATTCTTTATAGTAAGTTTATTCAACTCTCGGTAATCAATACACATTCTGAAAGATCCGTCTTTCTTTTTAACAAATAAGACAGGAGCTCCCCAAGGCGATGTACTTGGTCGAATGAAACCTCGGTCGGTTATAGTTTCTAGCAGTTGATTAGACAAACTCCTGCATTTCTGAAGGAGCTAATCTATAAGGTGTTCGAGCTACAGGTGCTGCTCCAGGGATTAAGTCCGATTTAGAATTCGTACTTTGGCAAACGGGAGGAAACCAGGTAAGAATCTTCAGGAAAGACATCTAATTCTTTGACTAGCCCTAACGGAAAAATGTCTCGAGTCTCCTCTCGTCTTTACTGAACTTGCTGGACTTCTTTCATCTCGATAACTTGGGATCATAAAAACTAGACAACCTCGGGATTATTAACTTTTCGGTTTTTTAGTACAGGATATTAGATTTTAGTCGAGTTTTACTTCTATCACCTCGGAATGATTAGAGTTTTCAACCGTCGATAGGAAGTGAACAACTTCTCGTCCACAATCACAAAGAAATTTAGCACGATATTTGGATAACCATCCATACCAATGACTATGTCATAAAAAAAAAAAAAAAAAAAAAAGATAAAACTACCAAGTTTAATTGGCATGAAGATCGATTTCAAAAAGATGAGTAGCAAAGTTAAAGTGCAGCCTTTAAATAACAGTGTTTGTGCTTACTAAGTTTCCGTCCAGCCATTTTCGATATTATAAAAGTATCTACTGGAAAACTAAAGGAATATTTAGCATAGATGCAAGCGATAAAGGATATAAAACTTCTATCAGTTAGCTCCCGAAATCAAATAATACCCTGACTAAATTGCTGATTTTGGAGAACATACCCGTAAAACGAAACGTTTGGGTCTTGTTGGCATTCTTATCTCTCCGCATGTAGCTCTTCCTTGGCATAATTTTTGGTCCCTTTTGGCACTGATTTTGAGTGTCTGCCTTCTCAGCACAGGCATCGGCAAACACACTGTCACTTGGAGTTAATACTTTCGGGGGCTGGCTTCTTGCTTCGGTAGTTCTTAGCTTAGATGGCCCATTCTGTAGCAATATTACACCTACCAGTACAGGTCCCCTCGGTTTGATGGTAATGCCATCACCTTTACACAGATGGAGATCTCTGGCATACCAACCGTTTTCTGATTGAGTAACAGTCATAGCTCTACTAGCTTCTTGTCTTTTCGTTATGTTGTCGACGATTATATGTAACTAATATATTGTGTTGCGGTATGTTGTTGTTGCTCTGCGGGAAGCTGTTTTGTTGGAAAGTTTATTCTGTCGTCAAACTTTCTTTTGTTGTCACTCTATACTTCAGTTGGAGCGCTTAGTTTACTTGAACCATGCTCCTTAGGCTATGTTGATGGCTTCCTCTAAGTTGAGGTTTAGAGGCAGTAACATTTCCTTCAATGCTTCGAGGTAGACCTCCGATAAAAGCTCCAGAGTTTAATAAACGTTGTTTGGCACCATGTTCGGACATAGAACCGTTAATTCTTAGAATCTTCTAACATAAGGTTTAAGATCATTTCCCTTTACAATCAGATTGTAAAGTTCTTCTTCCATCTTCCTGATCTCAGTCCGAGGACAATACTTGTTCGTCAGAAGCCTTTTTAACTTAGTCCAGGTGATTTGATTTGCTTACTCTATTCCACATAGGCTGGGCATAATGCATCCACCAGGACAAGGCATCGTTATGTTTAAAGTACCAGTAGCAAATGTTACTTTATTTTTTTTCAGCACATCTGCTACGAGAGAATACTGATTCGGTTCGTTCAAACCAGCGAGTAAGACCTACTGCTCCTTCCGTACCATTAAAGTAGAAAGGTTAACAGCTAATGAACTCTTTGTAGTTTCCCGTTTTCACTGCAGGAGTTCCAGTAGGACCGGTGTTCCTGTTGGGATTACTAGCACTTGCCATTGTCGCAGCTTGAGCTTCTAGAGCTGAGGTGACACTATCAGCAACTAACTTTCTAATGGCATCTTGAGTCATAGCTGGTGCTTCCGTTGTTGATGCTCTTTTTGGAGGCATTCTATCAACAAAAGATAACACGTAATAAGAATGATATCACAAGTATAATGCTTGTTCTTCTTTAAAATGATTAAAGAGAAATGCTTATTCTTGAAATGCTTAAAGAATAATGCTTTATTTAAGCATTTTTAACAATGGTGATATCTAAAGGTTATAGTATGATGATGAATGTACGATGGATGAATGATGAGATGTAATAAAGCAGGAAAAGCAACAAGGTATGAAACGGGATTGCCTTTATATTAGAACAACTTGCCTTTTTACTGTACATAGTCAAGATTTGACAAGTGTTTTTATTTATACCACACATCCCGTGGCTAGGTTAAAGCTAAAGACTGGAATTTAAACTAGAAACTAGAAACTAGATGATCACTGAATGCGGTTCTGGAGTTCGATGATAGAGTTCATGATTTTTCTATAATCTTCGAAGGTGACGAGTTTCCATATCATTGATGACTTCTGCCAATTCCGCGAGAGGGTTCTGTAGCAGCAGCTAAGGAGATCTTATGGTTGGATGCCTATTTGATTTTTCCGAGTTTAGTGACTGAGTATGAGCTTGCTGAGTTCTGGTTATTTTTTTTTTTTTTTCTAAGGCGTCAAAAATCACGTGGATGATTATTGTTCTCTAACCGAGACCTATCGATGGCGTTTTTAATCCTGTTCAAAGGCCAAACGTCTATGAGGATTCTTCTAGATAACATTGGATACCCTGAATTTGCTCTTCATGACGTTTGATAGCTGATTCTAAGAATGTTTCACAACAATCTCAAAGCTTGAGTTGGGCATGGGGTAGATGGATGATAACTGCATGGTGAACGGAGTTCCTTTCTGGGAGAAAGAATTCTTTGATTTTTAGGTGGTATGATATATTGGAGACGAGATAGTGACCTTTCAGTATAAAAGCTTGTAAGTGCTTACAGGTAAGGATCAACGGGAAATAACGAAAGGGACGGTGAATATAGCGGACAATTCCCAAATAAATTGAAGCACTTGAGTAAGTTTTCTCTGGAGAAGGTCGGGACATAATCCGGAGTAAGCCGGAGGAACATAGTTGGGAAAATTGAAGAAAAGACAACATCCAAATTAGATTAATAGGATGATCGGCGGGAAGAACATCCATTCTGATTTAATAACCCAACAGTAAAAAACATAAGTGTATTTTAATTAAGTAATTAATAGTTATGTAACTTTACATACCATTCCGAGAGATATAGCGGCACGGAGGACTTTCTTGGATGGAAAAAGAAAAGTAGTTATAGTTAAGGTTTTAACCTTGTTCTCTATAACGTTGGCTCTGATACCAATCTGTAACACCCCCATTTTTACATATAGCTCCGTCCAGTATGTCTCCAAATGTATCCAATATTTGTGAACACTTTTCCTGTTGGTTTCCAAACTTTTCTCTTTGAACTTTTGTTAACAGATTTAGATTTATTATGAGGATTCACATCATTGATAAAATCAAGAATACACAAATCATAATTATCAAAAAGCATGCAACCATTACACTTAAGACATTTAAGTTCAAAATTCGCATTAAGCTTAGAATGCTGCACATTAGCAGTTCCTTTAGGTGCAACAACACAGTCTTTATTATTCAAACTAGATTTAACTTTCCTATGGTGGGCTTCTACTTTATTCTTCTGAGTACTACTTGGTGTTTGCCGAATCTTATTTTTCTTTGTATTGCCTGAAGGCTGTGATCCGCTAGCACTAGTAGACGGTTTTACTCCTGTAGAAGACAACATATGTTTGTTAGAAACTAAATTTGATGTAGAGGCTATTTTTGTGATTGTGTTTCCTAAGGATGTGACGGGCTCAGTGAATCTAACTCTTTTGTCCTTGTTCTTTGGGGTGACAGCCACTAATTTTTTACTAGGGCATGTTTTACTGATGTTTGTAAGCAACTCCTGAATTATTTTAGCATACCTACAGGCAAATTCTAAGGAATGATCTAGTGGATAATTAGCTTTAACATGTTCAACTAGATCCCTAAGAACTATAGCTTCTTCCTGAGTGTACTTAATATAGACAGAGCGAGCTGTCCTTTTATTCAACAATTTAGGGGTTATTGGTTCCACATCAATCTTAAGCATCTTTGGATCAATAATGTGTTTTGTAACAGCATTATCAACTAGAGCTTTTCCTTTAAGTTTCCTTAAGTCATCCTTGAGAGCTGTAATTACCAAGACTTTTTCCTGAAGATAGCATTTAAATTTAGTGATTTACTTATTTAGATTGTATTGATTAATTAATGAAATCATCACATTGTTCTTTTGATCGAATGCGTGCTGGGTGAAATCGGGAGTCATAATGTTGCTTAATAGGTTGTTTTAATTGGCTCATTCTCTGCAATAAGCTTTGACACCCTTTGATCCAATTTCAATATTAATTGTTTCTATTCTCCTCATACTGTCATTTTAATCTTATCCTACAATTCATTTTGTACTTAGATAGATTTAATTCTCTCTGTCACTTCGCTTTATTCTTTATGACCGTGTCTTTCTCTTGGGACTGAGCTTTCAATTCATTTAATTCAAACAATTGATCAAAACTTGGAGCACTTTGATTTGAAACAGAATTGTCCCTTTGAAAAATTTCCTAATTATGTTGATTATCAACTTCTAAAGAGATGCAATGTTTTTCAAGAGTGGTAAAACTTTTGAACAATTTATCATAAATCTCTTTTTCAACGAAATCCTTCTTGTTGAGAAGCTCAGTCTCAAGTTTGAGACACTTTTCACATTCATGCACATTCACAGAAGCAATATTCACAGACGAGTTCACAAGTAGGTTTACAATATCTTTGCTTATTACTTGTTCCAAGAGTCGTTCGTTTTCATTCAAAACATGATTCATTTTAACTTCAAATGTTTTGGACTCTAAACGATGTTGTTCCACAGCCTGTTCCATTTGATGAAAGACATTTTTTACTTTAGAAAGTTCATCAACTAAATATTAATTGAATGTGTTTAAATAAGTCCTTCAGAGCTTTTACAAATGGAATTATTTCATCCCTAAAACAAGCTTTTATATGTTCGAACCCCCACGAGCCCTCAGTGATAACTGTGGGTGTGGTTCTTTCTTTGACAACCACGTCAAAACCAGCAAGATGGTGTTTAAGTTTCTTCAAAACTCGTATTCACCATGCTGACTTTAGGAAGTTCTTTCGGAACCTCAACTTTGGTGGGTGTACTAGAAAGATTGGGTTCTAAAGAATTCACCGAATTCTGAGACCAAAAGGCTTGTTCAATAGATAATTCAGTTTGTGGAACAAATCATGTTTCAAAATCTTTATAAAGTTGGTTAAGAACAGAATAATCGACTAGTGTAGTATTAACTTTCTTTTCTAACATTATAGGATCTTTTTGTTTTAAAAGCATTTTTGAACGACTCTCTTCAGCAAGCAACAAGGTCTCTTCGGAGTCAGGAATCACAATGGCATTAGTTTTCTCAATAACATTACCCACATAAAGCTTTAGTTTCAACTGCTGAGCTTTCTTCAGATAGAAAGGATTTTGAAAACCTAGAGCTTGTTTAGTGGTATGATCATAGAAAAACTAAGGTTTTGTCAACATGTGAACAGTTTGTGCAGATTGATCTCTTTTAAAAACAATATTATCTAGCTGTTTAATCCTCTTTTCTAAAGCAATCTCTTTATCTATGTTCCTTGTTTCTTCTTTCTTAAAATCATCTTTGAGAAGAGAAACTGTTTGCATTAAAGATTATTTTTATTTTAAATGTTTAGAAAGAGTTTGTTTAAGACGATCAATCGCTACAGACTGTGCACTTGAATCTGAAATGTTATCATTACTCCTTAAATCAACATTTTATCCTTCTTTCAACACTTTAACTTGTTCCTTATATCTTTCAAGATCAGCAGTTAACGTATCATTGACACTTTTATTTTCCAGATTTATCTTGGTACAATTAACTACTTGGTATTTCAGTTATTCAATCACATATAATATCAATGCATCTTGTTGTGCAGAGGAGTTAGAATTCTGAACTACTGCCTGTTGTAATTCAATCACATACTGAGAATAAGGAATGATATTGCTATCACTGGTTGTTTTAGTCTCTGAATGGTTCACAACATCCGACTATTCAGAAGACGACATCACTTGCACAACTTGATTAATCATACTATTATTCACATTATCATGATTGTGTACCTTAGCAAGAGCATTTGAACCATAATGAGATAAAGTCGCCATGAGAGCTGATGAACCATAATGAGATAAAGTCGCCATGAGAGCAACCTTGGCAGAATTGGGTTCATCACAGTCAGAGTCATATGCATCCAGATCATCAGCTTGATAAGCAACATTATGAGTGATGACAGTCTGAGTGGCTTGAGCTTCTAGAATTCCTAGATCTGCCAAAAATGCGAGTTCCTCTTCATGTAAAATTTGTCCACTTGCTTGAGCTTGAACCAACAACACTTTATCTTTAAACCATGAATCATCTCGTTTCCTCCTTGGTTTAGTGCATTGTTTGGACATATGTCCTTCCCTTTTGTAGTTGTAACAAGTAACAATCCTCTGTTTCCTCGAGTTACTCCTACTTGCTCCTGGAGTGAAAGTTCTTGTTGTACCCGCATCATAAGAAATTTGTCTCCCCTGAACTGGTTGTACGATTACTCTTTCATCATTAATGGTGGCTTGTTGTCTTGGGTTTGTCAGCTGGTTGTTGGTAGTATGATATCGGGAAGTGACTACAGCAGACAAGAATGACATCACATGATTGATAGCATCAATTAGATCATCACCGTGCTTGAAAACTGGAATAGTTAGACCTGAGTCTAATTGGGAAAATTTAGATTGTTGGTTGACTGTGGGAGAGTATTCTATTTGAGGGATGGATGATGATGGAGAATAAACGTTGTGGTGAACTGAGGTTTGTTAATTGTTGGGAGGATAAGTGATTGAATGAGGTGTTTATGATTGATTGACTGAATATTGTTGAAATTCAAAAGGTGATCCATACTGTGAAGTTTGATATGGTGAAGAAAATTATTGATGTTGAGAATTCAGGTAAGAGTGTTGATTAGATTGATAAGGAGACTATGTCATTTGGTGAGATGCAACTAAAGCAAGAGGATCGGAGTTGCGTTCATGCATCAATCAAACTTCATTTGCAGGTCGTTCATGTTGTTCCAAGTAAGCATGAATCTAATCAACATTAGTAGTATGTAAATCTTTAACCAACTTAACATCAGTAACGAATTTGCTCCATTCAGCAGGAAGAGTATTCAAAAACTTAGTATTGACTTGAAATTGCTCCAGTGGCATCTTGTAAAAATTCATATCATTGAGTAGTAGAGTGAATCTCAAGTAGTACTCGTGTAACGACTCTCCTTTCTTGTATGTAAACTTATCAAATTCATCGTACAGCTTACACTCTCGTTCTTGCTTCATTAACGACGTTCCTTACATGAGCAGTTTGATTTTCTCCCAAATATCCTTGGCTACATGATGTTGACTAACAAGAGCATAAGTTTTAGTTGAAAGGCCTTGTAGAATGATGTTTATTGCTTTGATGTCACAATCAGCTTGAATGGTTTCTGCGGGAGTTAATTCAGTATATTCCTTTGGTCTGGTTACACCATCCACTGTAATTGTTGGCCAAACAAGTGGACCTTTTTCAACATACGCAAGAATCATTCTAACATGAGGTCTATTCATCATATAAAGTTCCATTCTTCTTTTCCACGAGTCATGCAAGTGTTTTTCAAGCATCGGTGGTTTATTGTCTGTGGAAAACTAGAAGGGGGGTTGAATAGTTTACCGCTTTTTAATTTAAGGTTTTAAGGTGTTTGTAAAATTTTAGATTCGACTTTATGTGAATTCAACACTTGCACAATATGAACAATATACTTATCTAAACAATCAATAGAATGATATGAGAAAGTAATGTAAGACAAGAGATAAGAGTAAGAACAATCAAACCACAACGCAAGGATTTATAGTGGTTCGGTAAAGAAGCACCTCTTCGCCCTACTCCACTCCCCGAGAACCAAACTCGAGAGTTTTCTTCACTATGTCAACAAAACTCCCTTATGGCGGAGAGAACCGTACACAACGTTGCTTACACCGATTTACGACACAAAGCTAAATGTTGAGTTCTAATCTTAGCTAGAACCAATCTATCACAACACGACTTCACTACTTGTTCACGACTTCACAACTTCACGACTTCTTCACAACTTCAAGACTTCTTCACAACTTCGCGACTTCACTTCACCACACTACTTATATCACAACTATCTAACACTACTTGGTAAGATCACCATGATCTAACTATACTTACAAAGATCGCCAAGATCTAGCTACTACACACAAATACAAGATATACATTTAATTTACAAATATATGATATGGATGCAACAAGATTGCAATATACACTTGAGTGAATACTTCTTTTCACTTGAATTTGATAAAATTATTCTTCTCTTTTCACTTGAGGAATTTTAGCTTGGATCACATGGAAAACAAAGATTATATGATTAAAAGATCAATATGATTTATGAGATGTTGGGGCTGTTTTAGAACAGAGAAGAATGAGTGCAAAAGGTGAGAAAATAGTGGGAAAAAGTCTAGTATTTATAGGACAAAATGGAGGATCATCAGTCTATGGGCGGTCCCCTTAAATAGGTGGGCGGTCTCCTTAAAATTAAGGGGGCCGTCCGTGTATTTAAGGGGGCCGCCCTAGACTAGGGGCTCCCTAGTTTGTCTTTTGTGTAGGGGGGATTTTCTGGAACTTTTCTAGCCGTTTTAGGTCTGAAAATTTAAATTTCAAAATGTTTATTTTGAATAAAACATTTCTTTTAATTGTAGAAAATGTTTTGTAATGTTTATAAAAATATTTACAACATTTTATAAAAGTGTGAGGTTGAATAAAAATTTTCTTTGATCATAAAATGCATTAAGCATTTATTTATTACACCAGAAGAAGAGCATACCATGAAGTGAAATAAATTTTGAAATGAAAATTTACTACAATACTGTTTACATTTAATTTACATTGACGTTTTTTATATTTTTGGATTATCAAACGTTAAAGATGTAAAAATATTTAGTAATGTTGTTTTGGCATTATATTTTATCAGACCTTTGTCACCACCCGGGAAAGTGACTTATCAAGCAAGATTCGTTATTGATAAGTGGTATCAAAAAAGATTTTCTGATTGATCGATCGGTATGGTAGAAAGTAAATTTGTGTTAGATTAAGGCGTCTTTTAAAAGTGTTTTAATTCTTGAAACTATACGGATTTTACAATTCATTGACAAACTAGGAAACAAGTTAATGTATTCACGTGAGTTTTTACAAGTCAAAGATATAAACCCGTATAATTTAGAAGTTTGAGTTGTTCGGTTTTAATTAAACTTCAACTAGATCGGTTCCAACTGAAAGTCAATTAGATCGGTTCCAACTAAAATCAACTAGATCGATTCCAACTAAAATCAACTAGATCAGTTCCAACTGAAATCAACTAGATCGGTTCCAACAAAAATCACAAGATCAGTTCCAAACTGAAAAATCAACTAGATCCAGTTCCAACTAAAATCACTAAAATCGGTTTCTAACTAAAATTAACTAGATCGGTTCCACTGAAATCAACTAGATCAGTTCCAACTAAAACACAGATCGTTCCAACTGAAATCAACTAGATCGGTTTCAACTAAAATCAACTAGATCGGTTCCAACTGAAATTAACTAGATCGGTTCCAACAAAAGCAACTAGATCAGTTTCAACTGAACTAAACTATATCGGTTCGAACTCGAAACCCATTGTTTCAAAACTCAAAAAGACACATTTTTGACGATTGTTTTCTGAAAATTTTTGTACCAAAAGTGTTACTAAGCTTATAGGGACAAGAAAAATGACAATTTTAAGGTTTTACGCCGAAAATTTAAAATCAAGAAAGATTTGACCTTTATAAAGCTAATGAACACAAAAAGACACAAAACAAGAGATTTTTCTATGAATCTAAGCACACACACCTATATCCAAAGATACTAGATCAAAGCTACCTATGTAGATGATCTTTTAGTGTGTAATTTAAGCTTAGAAAACAAGAAAAAAAATCAAAAAATATGCGGTTTTTTAAAGATAAAACTGATGGGTCACATGAATCTTGAATCAATCATATCAACATGGTAAGATTAGAGAGAATGATAGCAAGTAAAGGTAAAATTCAAATCGTATTTATGAAGGGAAAATGAAAGTAGTTACAAGGACATCGCCCTCAAATGTAATATTAGAGGCTATTCATAGGAAATGGGAGGGAGACTTCCCTTCCTATTTCTTTAACTTGTCCAAAACCTAGTCCCTAGACTTAGGTTATTATGCTATTTTCTTGACTTAAAGCAATAATAAACCTTATAACAAGCATATTAAACTAAACAAAATAAAGTCTAAGAACAAAATATAAATAAAACCACATAATTAATCGAACACATTTCAAGAACAACATCTCCCCCCTAAGGGTCGATTATTCTGGGACGTTCCCCCATTGGACCAAGTGTCTTCCTTCACGTACCATCTCCCATCCGTCGTCATTTGGATCTCGTAATTCAATCGAACTTCATCTCTACTTCTCCAAACGACATTAGAAACTCAACATCATCATTTGTGAGATCTTTTAGCATCATAGCATACTTGACATCATTAATAATAACTCTTTAGTCCTTAAGAGTTCTTCTCAGTGTTGCATCACAAAACTTATGTATCTCTGAATGTCTCATCACCCTTTTCTCTTTCTTGCTATTAGTGTAAATGATTCCATGTACGGGCTCATAAAACAATATAAAACACATCATATTCTTACAATTTCCTCGGAATGTAATTTTGTTGTGCAGTGAGAATTAATCTTCTGTTGATAGCTTTCGATTCCAAGTTGAAAATCGTGCACTCTTTCCCATATCACTGAACTCCTGATGAACACTGATAGAGACCATAGCAATCCTGTATTAGCATAATCAGGTACCTTGTTATTCACGATCAACAGATACATGTCTTCAATGTCATTCTTATTGAGGTTCTTGTAATCTGACTCGGTTATTGACACTATGCAATCATTAGCTCTTCTTGCCACAATCTCTGTGAAAAACTTATGTTCAATGACCCAATCCCAGTTGTCTTGATGGAACTTTGAACGATCTTAGATTATGAATAATCTTCCTTCGTCACCAGGTTCTTCTGGTCTCCTTATGTAGAAAGATCTTTCGGCATGAGGATTCTTCCAGTTTTCAACACCATATCTTGCATAAGGATTAAACTTCTTTATACACTTATTAACCCATCTAGAAGTTCGTTCTTCAATATCATCATCATTGAAGACAATTGCTGGAAATTTATGAAGTGACAAAACGATCTTCTCAGGACCTGAATTTCCTTTCTTCAAGTACAAAAGGTCTTGATTGATCAGAGATAGTGCTGGAGCTTTAGGATCTCTTTGACAGCTTGAAATAATGGTGTAATCGTTCGTGGATGGGAGAGACAAGAATTGCCTTGTCTGCTTTCCCAAACAATGTTACTTTGCAAGAAAATCTTCATCTGAACATGTGAACTAAACTGATGTTCAACTCCCGAGTACTTCTTATCTAGCATCTCATCCGCCATCTTCTCAACTTAGCTTCATCATTGCAAAGATATCTCTTCCATGAGTCTTGTGTACGTGCTTAGTGTGGAATCTCATCATCATCAGAAGCATTAAGAATCAAGTCCAAAAATCAATTCATCATCTTGTTTCTTGATTAATGAAGTAGAAAGACCTGTTCCTCTACATTAACTTGTCCAGACGATGACCTCTTCAGATACATATCTTTATACTTTGATGTTCTTCTGCCTTTTTGCACATTCTCCCCCTCAGGAGAGGCATCATCATGAGGATCGTCTGGCCTGATCTCATCGTGCAAACTGGCAAAGATCTTTCAAAGACAGTTTGGGAACCTGAGCTTGCTCAAACTTCATCTAGAGAGCCAACCAGATTGTTATGTCTTATTGTTGTAACAGAGGATCAGCCTTCATAACAAGGTACAATTGATATTGTTGTTCTGTAACATCAAACAGAGGATGATGAACTTGTGCCGGATGAACATAATGCATATGACCCCGACAATAACTCGTACAGATGGCATCAACTAAAAAGAAGGAATATCATTGTCAATTGAATTTTGAATCTGTGATGATATATGTGCCTGCATACGCCCACGTTCTTGCAAGATAGCTTTGGAGATTAATCATTCCGTCTCTTCTTTAGTCGTTTTCCTTTCCAGAATCAACCCTTCCGCAAGATACACAAGAACTTGATCTCGAACTTGCGCAGGAACTTCCTTATTAACTTGCTTTATTACTTTCTCTTTCACCAACGAGGGTAGCGTTTATATCATGACATCATGAAGATTATCAACAAGTTGATCACTTGATATCTGTGGCATGAACCTTTCTTTAGATGGCTAAATAGTAACCATATCGACCCTGCAATCATGAAAGAAACTCTTGTATCTTTTGAATCGATTGGGTTTTGCCTTGATCAATGATAGAAGATGATTGGTTTTTGTTAACTTTGGTGCAGATGAACCTGCTGATGGTGTAGGATGAGTAACCATCAATTCTTGGAGTTTCTCGGTATCCGAAGATACGAGAGTAGAGAGATTCCTAGGTGATCTAGTTGGTGAGGGATTTGGTGAAATCCTAGTCTCCTCTACATTCTTCCCTTTCGCCCTTCTCCTTAATTCAAACACTTCATCAGTTATTTCATCTTCTTCATCATCAACATTTACAGGTATAACAATATTGGTAACATCTACCATTGGAATATCTTTATCTGGTTCCACCTCTGTGTCCTTTGTAGTCTCTTCCTCCTTTTCCTGAACAATCTCCACCTCCGGACTTTCCTTATCACTCCTGGGCTCTAACCTAGTGCCGGGAATAAATGTGTCATCATGCCTAGGGGGTGAACTATCATCAACATTCTCAGACTCTTCAACAAGCTTCTCAATCTCCTCAGCTGCCAAGTGCTCGTATAATCATGCTACATTTTCCTCTGTTATCATGTTTCTTTCACGGACTCTTGTGCTCACCAAGACTTTACTTGACACATTGTCTTATAAAATCATCTCATCAGCTTTTTCTTTCTACTGATGGCGACTGGAAACACGTGTGTTAGTCGTGCAGATATGGCTTGACATACTCGAAAACCGATCAACAGGTTTGATCGTTTTGGAACCACTGACTCAGCTTTCCTCCGTAGCAGGATTAGGTGACCTAGGTGCGGCTAGGTGTCTGATGTTGTTCCCATGGGAAGACTTCAGTCGGCTGTGACTGAGTTAGAGGAACAATTTCCCCCCCTAGGCCCAACACCTCTGCATAAATCTTATTATGCTCCGTAAGCTTCAATCTCATCGTGATCATTACCATGCTGGTATCCAGCGCATCCCACCCTTGATCTTCTTGATTCTTCTTCTTTTGCTTCCTAAATTGAATATTTCATTCATAATACAACATCTTGAAGATTGTTATAATCATCTCGAGCACGTCTCAAATGTCAGGAAGATAGTCAATAATAGACTGGATGATGATCTCTTCGTAAATCGTGGTATAGGGATCAAAGTGAACACGGATGAATGAAGCAAATAGTAAATGCCTTCCCACATTAACTCTGCATAATCCACATGAATGTTATTAACAAAGCAGTATAACATTTTCATTATCTGCAATGGCGGTTGGTCCCATCCCGTAACGCGTATAGTCAAGCACTTAGAGAATATCTTGCATAACGTCTGCCAAGGCTGTAGAAGACCATGTATCTTGAAATGTAAAACAGTCTGAATTTCATTGTAAATCCAACACATGTTTGTAAAATGGAACCATATCAGAGAATGATGATGGTGGCACAAACCGAAGCATGATTGTTATCATTTGCTTGTGGAAAGATAAAGATTGTTCTGAATCATCCCAGAGTAAGTGTAAGGTCTTTTCTATCTAGCAAAAACTTGAGTCGATGCTTTGATCTGTCTCTTCAAAGTATGCCATAACTCTGTGCCATATAAATCTAAGTACAGAGCAGAAGTTGCAATGCTGAAAATCGTAACGATGAATTCTTAATAATATTCAATCAGAATCTTGCTCTCTGCTGGACATTGCACATGCTTCCAAGAAGTCAGACCTCCTTATTTGCATCCATAAGGTCATATTGCTTGTTTGGAGACAACAGCTCATCTGGATGAACATCAGCTGCATGTGGTTGTTGTGCAATGATTATAACTGAATGAATACAATATGAGGTGTAGGAAAACCAATAAATTCTTTTGACATTTTGTCTGTTCCTCTCTTCCTTTTTTATTAGTTCTGTCTGAGCATTCTTTTTGAACATATTTGAACAGTTTTGTTTTTTTTTGTTCTTTTTTTTTTTCTCAGTTCCATTCTTGCTTTTTTCTAGCACATGCCACAAAAACGCTTATTGCGAATTAATTCTTTATTTCCCATTTGGTGTGTTTCTGGCATTTCTATTCCCGAACACACCGTTGATTTGTTTTTTTCGCGTATGGAATTAGGCTCTCTCATTCCTGTTTTTTTAGAATATTCTCACCAAATTCTCTGTGACATGATACTCTCTCTAGAAAGATGAAGGATTTCTCTTTTGATTTTGAATCAAGAGACACAGTTATGAAAAATTTAAGAGAAATCCTTCAAACTTCTTAAAATTGTTTAAAGAAGAGTATCATTTGACAAAAATAACAGATTATTGAGAAACTTTTTTTTCAAAAAAAGCATGTGACTAAAACTTTTCATGATGTTTATATAATGAATAATGTAATCACTAAAAAAAACATCACAAACCTACCCACTGAAAGGACACAAAGAATTCCACTCACTCCTCATTTTGTTTCATATGCAGAAAAACGGGCCGTAGCCCAAGACGAGACATAAGGTCCATCTAAAACAATTGAGATTTGAAATTAACATATTCATTTCAAGACGTTATAAAACGACTTTGATCTTTCACAATTGATTATTGAACCAAAACCTTGAATACAAACACAACTCATTCAATAATTGAAGTGGACAACTAAGTCACAACGACTACGAGGAGGTGGGGAGGTGGGGGGTGGAGGAGGGGAAGTAGGGGGTAGGGGAGGGGCTCACGGGGGGGAAGGGGGGGGGGGGGGGGGGGGGGGGGGTGGGGTCGTCGTGGTCTGCGGGGGTGGGGGACGGCTGGCGTTTGGGTGGGGGGTGGGTGGCGGTGTTGTTTTGTAATTAGGCGATGGAGTTGGAGTTGATGGTGATTTTTTGGCTAGTTACGTAATTGTTATAAGGTGGACAGTCAATAGTCCAGAAGTTTTCGATACCGAAATTTTTGTTAAAATTCATAGTCCCCCGATCCACCTCCCCCCTCACCTTTCTGCTGACTGATTGAAACAATCGGAATGAGTCGGATAGAGTGACTTTAGTGTTCCATTCTATTACGCTGATTACTCTGTCAGGATGCGTTGTCTCAGACAATGTGACTCGAGGGAGGATCTCACTAATCAAGCGAGTGCGCGACAGAACATAATTCTAGATCAGCTTTATTTATAACGTGTGAGTATATGCTTCAACTGGCTCCGTTGTCAAAACAATCTCTAAGCTGTTTAAGTAGCTCTATGACTACAAGTCTATGAGCTACTGTGACAGACATTGTGAGCTTAGATTGATACTTTGTCATTTACTTATTGCTATATATATGAGTCTAAATTTGTGTGGTGGCAGGGGTCATAGTGGTGGCAGACGGGTTACAGCGCTTTTTGAGAGCGGGAGGTGGCATTACACTGGACGAGTAGCATCGCTCGTTGCAGTCAATACGATAGATCGAGATCAATCTAATTGATGAAGCGATTTCAAGTGTAGATAGGGTGGTAGTAGCGAGAGAAATGGGTACCAGAGCGAGCTCTGCGGAATGGCCCCGCGATTTAGATAGCGGCAGATATATTGGGCTTTGTGTAAACTTTGAGGTGTGAGGCGAGCTAACGTCATAGGGTCTGTGTGAGACTGTCGGAGAAGCTGTAAGGTGAGATTAAGCGACTGGGATAGTCGAAGGAGAGAGTCTTTATATACGTTATGGGTAGAACACGATCTAGTTGGATGGTCTACATATATGTGTGAGAGGTATTACAGATATCTTCGAGAGGCTTGAGACATGTATTGTGTGGGGGGGACAGAGATCTTAGGGGACACACGACTCACACTTTGACATGATCGTCAGTACGTAAGTGCGGGAGTGTGTGGTGAAGGTGTTACGTGACTATTGTGTTCTTCGGGACAAGAGTAGACGAGATATATGTAGTGAGATCTAACTATGAGAGAGGAGTGTGTGGTATTAGAGGACTAGTAAGTGGTAGGGTGTATATACTATATAAGTTCTGACACAGTGGATGATATGGGGATGATGAGTTGATTATGTGAGGTGGAAGGTTGATAGTGGTAATAGTTTGATTGAGTTAAATTGTGTATAAAGTATTTTCGTTGTGTGTGACATTTGTTTCACATATGAGTTAGTTGTGTGAGGTGTATTTCATGTTTCTCTCTTTATGATTTTTTTTTTTCTGTGGTCTGTTAGGTTATGATATGGAGACACGTGAACATTGCGTGATTTGATTTGTTGGGACGTAATGTGTGGGTTGATATAAGTGTAGTGTAGTTTTTTTATGGGGAACGAGTGTTTTGAAGTAAGAGGGGTAAATAAATAAGTAGTTATTGCTGAGATTGTTTGTAAATTAATGGGTAGTGGATGTGGTGATGGAATAGTAAATTAGATGAGAGAGTTGTCGAAAAAGTTTATGTTAAGTATAGAGTGTTAATCATGAGGGGTAGTGGGATTTAGAGGATGAAAATTGTACGCAAAATCAGAATATGAGAATGTTGAGGAAGGTAGCAGCGTTGAAGAGATGGTGAAATTGTGTTTGGAGTAGTCTGAGCGGTTGATACTATGGTGTGGTGGTAAAATAACTTAAGATAGCGTGATAACAATTAAGTACTCTTCATCAAATCGGTTATGAATACAGTTGGTAGGTAGATATCAAAAAAATAGAAAGGAGGACACATCATAGGAAAAAAGTAATGGAGCGAAGGTTCTAGGGGGCAGAAACAGGTGTCCTCTATAAGAATCCTTATCTCACTGAAAGAGCCTCCGAAAATTGTATTGTGCGAGTGTAAGAGTACAGTGACGATAGTTGTTGGACTCGTTTGTCACCTATATGACACTATCTACGGTTGACTCGCGATCGAATATGATAGAGTGACACAGATCTGTGTGTCTCTACAGGATGCGGAGGTCACACCGAGGGACTTTGTATTCACCGAAATTGTTTTGGAAAGATTTACACATTCAGTCATTGTATTTACAGTTCCAATTTTTTTTGTTGGATTTACACAAACTCCCCCTTAAACAATGAATCATTTCAACACTCCCCCCTTTGAAATAACATCACGTAAAATTCATAGTCCGAAAATGAAAAATTGTTACTCTTTCAACTAAAACCCCCCCTCGAAAATATAACATTTCCAAATTTAGTCATCATGAGAGTTTATTATCAAAAAGATGTTTGTGAATGAAAATTGTAAGAAACCCCCTTTTTTTTGGGATCATGGATTTCGTATTTTGCAATGTAAAAGGTTTTAATAAGAAACTTGGAATCATGAAACAAAAGATTGTAATTCTTTTTAAATTATGTTGTTGTTTTTTTTTTTTTTTTTGTTTTTTTTAATAAGAAAAATGTGTCAAATCTTTTTGTTATTTTTGAAATATTTATGTACATGATTGTGATGTATGATCTTTTTACGAAGATAACTTTGTCAGACTTTCCAACTGAGTTGGAGTCATACATCTCATACCAATGCGATGAACTAGATACTCAAAGCGTTCTTTTGGAAGCGCATTAGTAAATAGATCCGCTAGGTTGGTATAATGTTCCGACAAAGAAAATTTCCACAGTACCCCACTCAACGAGTTTCTTAATAAAATGATACCGGATGTCCAATGGCTTTGTCTTAGAATGTTGACTGGATTGAATGAATACAATGGCACTCTTGGAATCACAATACATCAAATCCGATTGTATTTAAATCCCATAGTCAACAGTTGAGTACGCATCCATATCACTGAGCATAGCATGCAGACAATTGAAACATATTCAGCTCTGCGTAGACATCGTAGTATAATCTTTGTTTACCTTAAACTCAACTCACGAGCTTTCCCACCCAAAAATTGCAATCCTCCTGATGTGCTTTTATAATCATCTTTAAACCTCATGGTCCGCATCTGAATAGCAATTAGTCAAAACCAAGAATCCTTTGATACCATAAGGCCCATTTAAGACTGTCTTAGGTACCGGAAGATCGTTTGCACCTCATATTGAGGTGTTTGACCGAAGGTCCCATGCTTGAAATTAAAACGTGCACATACAAAAGTAAGCAAAGGCTATGTCTGCTCGACGGCTGTTAGATACATAACCCATCCTATCATTCGACGATAAGTCGTTTGGTCAGTAGGAGTGCCTTGTAAATCAGATCAAGTCTCTCTATTACCAAGGTGTGCTCATAGAGACACTTCATCTAAACCATTGTTTCTTTAACACACTCTATTGCATAATGTGAATGACTTATGAATAACCACGGGGAGAGTTTGATGAACTTTGAAGTCCAAGAAAGAGACTTTAGTTCACCCATCACGACATTTCATAATGTTTTTCATTAAGTTTTGCAAATCTTTTACAAAAATCGGATTTGTTGACCAAAAATAATTTGTCATCAACAATATACTTGAACAAGTAATATGTGCCCCTCCGTGACGTTCAGTAAACAAAAGTTGGTTCAATTTATACCTTTATAGATCCCGTGTTAATTAGAAAAAGAAGACTGTTGTCATACCATGCATGAGGTGCTTGCTTAAGACCTAATAGACTTTTTCAACCTGTAACGTGATTGGAAATTCAGTATCAATAAACCCTTCAGGCTGCGACTTACACTTCTTCCTTTTTTTTCACAAAAAGGACCATTGAGAAAAGCCGTTTTGTGACATTCATTAGAAAGATAGTGATATTCATATGAGCAGCCAAAGTCATGAACACCCGACAGCCTCAATACGAGCAACAGAGCAAATGACTCCTCAAAATCAATTCCTTCTTCTTGCTTACAACCTTTAGCCACAAGACGAGTTTTGTTTCAAACCACAATATTATCTGCATCACACTTATTCTTCCAAATCCATTTGAGAGCAATAACATTATTTCCTTCTGGTCGTGGAACTAATTCCCAAACTTGAAGTCTTTCAATTGATTCAACCTCATTTTGCATGACTCAACCAACTATGATCGGCCATAGCTTCTTTGATGTCTTTTTTCAAAAGTGCTAACGGTTAATGCATACATGCAAACCTTAGAATCGGTATGTAGCCGTTGACGAGTCATAACAGGTTTGGATAGGTCACTAATAACTTGGTCTAGATGATGATCTTTTGTTCAAATGTGAGTCGAGGGTTGTACTTGATGGAAACTCTGCACATTTAATGGTTCAAGATTCGTTGGTAGATGACTCAATTTCCTCCTGATCATAGAATAAATGTAACAAACTGTGTCTTACCATCAAAATCAGCCAGAATCTTCCTTGATGTTAATTCATCAACTATTACAAAGAGATTGGAAAAGTTTGTTGTCAGATGTTTGACAACAGGAGGAGCCTCATGTGTTCAACAATAGATTGAGGAGTAGAAGTGTAGTAGTTTCTGGATCGGAGTCAGTTGTGCAGCGGAATTGATGGTAGTATCAGAAGATTTCTGCTCAAAATAATCTTCAAACATTGGACTGAACAAATTATCCAAATCCTCTTTTGAAGGATATTTCATTAAGTCATCTGATGAATTTTTGATTAGTAAACCGTGATTTCGTTTCTAAATAATTCGTGTTCAGAAGCTATTGCTGTAAGCTCATTCAAAACTTGACTGAATAGACTCCATATTCCGTTTTGGTGCGACGGTTATCGATTCGAAACTCTCTGATGTTTTGAATAACCCAATAAAAACCCCAATGTCTCTTTAGGTTCATATTCCCAGATCAGCACGTCATTTTTCATATAACACATAAGCCAAACACAGAAAATACTCACAATTGCTTTCGCCACGTAACAGCTCGATAAGGTGTTTTATTGTGTTTCGTGGTTTTGAGGATTGACCGGTTTTGATAAAACATGTTGTAGAACTGCTTCAGCCCAAAGACAATCAGCTAACCTCAAAAAAATTAGCATTGTGCAGCAGCCTCCAACCAGAGTACATTAGTCGTTCTACTACCATATTGCTTTGTGTGCGAGCAATTAAAATGTAGCATAATACCTAACTTTTCATAAACGCTTTGAGATTGCATTCTTGAATTCAGTACATTATCAGTCCGAATCTTGCAAACTTTGGCTTTGTAATTCAATTAAGCTTGAGCAATGAATTTCTTGTTGATCTCTGGAGTTTTGTCTTTCGAACGAAGAAAATAAACCCACGTGAATCTAGAAAAATCATCCATTATCACAATAATAGTACTTCTTCCATTGACAGAAGCTACTCTATTAGGACCTGCATCAAATCCCTAATGAATTAATTCCAATTTGGAGTAATCACTTGGAATCAATTTAGTGGATGAGAAGCTTTCTTGCTTTTTCCTCTTTCACAAGCAAAACAAAGATGATCTTTTCCATATTTTAACTTGTGGTAAACCGCAACCAAGTCAAGTTATGTAAGTCGGTTATGGAGCCAAAATTAAGATTAAGAGTCATCGATGCCATAACCATGACTTTGTTGAAGTTGCTTTGGACATTAGACAAATGGGTGAAGAAGCAGCCATGTCTGAAATGGAGATAGTATATAAATTTGAATCGCGTCCGCCTGTGAGCAAATCATCTCCTTCCAGATTTCGAACATAACATGTATTAGAACGAAAAGCCACTTCCAAATCTCCATCACAAAATTGTCCAACACTAAATGAATTGTGGACCAAGACCTCAACATAATACACAGACAAATAGTGAGATTTCCATGTAATATAAACACCATATCCCTGTAATAGCTGGCAAGATGTCATTTCTAAAACGAACGGTTTCCCATGAACTTTTCCAAATACGAGTTCTCATAGCGAAACGATCACCCGTCATATGCTTTGAACAACCACTGTCAACAACCCATAGAACGATCTGGACTACCTGCAACACAAGAAGAAACAACACATGGACAACTGGGCAATTTGACTATCCATCTCTTAACTGAAACCAGTGGTTTCGTATTCGAAGGATTAGTATGAGCATGTGGCTTTGTGTTAACAGGTGTCCACATAACATTTGGTTGTGATTCAAACCATTTTTGCCATAAACTACTTGTCCGAATCTTGTTTAGCATGAATGGGCTTAATGGTTTATCACGCATGTTTCTTTTCTTTTTCTTAAACGCACTAGAAACCTTATCTCTAGCTTTTGATGCACTTGCTTCATCAATCTTAGATTTGGAAGCTACAAAAGTAGTATCTAAAGTCTTAGATTATGTCGCTTTCTCAGAAAACCTAGTCTTAGGAGCTACAAAAGTAGTTTCCAGAAGATTTTGTAATCACTATAATATACAGAGAAGGTTCTACGAGCATTCGAACACACATTCATTAATGTCTTTTAGCAACACTCATTTATCATGACAAGAATAAGCACACTTCATACAAGAAAACCATAACCAAATTTTTCGCTTTAGAAGCTTTTGCACCACAACATCATTACATTCTCCCTTTGTTTGACACAACTTTAGCAATTATTATCTGTTTTCTTATTTTTCCTAACATAAACTGCTTCTTTCTTTGCTTCATTCTTAGAGTCATCTAAGACACTGATCTTGACATGTGAATCTCTACTCTTTGGTCTTTTCACACTAGATGAGCAATTCATCCTGTAGATGATACCACATCTTAGTCTTGTTTGTTCTGATTTTTGTTGATAGACAACTCTGTACATTCAGCTAAGACATTTGTGTTTTGATGTGTCCCTGTTTGTTTGTTATGTGAAGTCTGTAAAGTGACTGGTTTTGACTCAACATGGTTTTCTTTTGTTTTTAAAACAACCGTCTACTTTTGAGAAGCATTTTTATTTAAGGGTATGACACAAAGAAAAGATTGAGAACCATGTGTCTTGTCAAACTTAGTATTCAACAGACTACCATTTTTCCACCAATTTTTCATTCTACTTTTCAACTCAGATATGGATAGCTAAAAGGATTCTGATTCTCAAGCACGAATAGCACTATATGCATAAGTTTTCTCAGAGACATGAGCAATAAGCTCATCCTTTCCGTTTGAATTTGAGACTGTGTCTTTTTGATGAATCGAAAGCTTTTATACTCATTTTGGAGATTAACGTCCGTTCCTTTATCAAAGATTGAACTTAAAATCCAAAGACATTTTTCTCATCCTCAGTTTCTGTATTCTAGAAATCCAAGAGAATCAGAGGTTTTGAGTTTTATTCTTTGAAGAATCCCATTTATTGATTTTTTTTTCCTTTTTCATGTTGCAATTTTTAGACTCAAAATCAACACTTATAGTTTTTCACATCTTTGAACATCTTTCTCAAGAATTTTTATTCTTGCTTTCAAACCCTCTTGAATCTCTAAAGATTTCTTTTTGACTTGTTCAAGTTCATCATGTAAGGACTTATCAACACATTCATGGTTTAACAACACACATAGCTCAATATCATGTTTGAGTGAAACTTCCAAAGTTTGATCTTCACAAATTCATTTTTGCCTTCCAGATCTCATCAAGATAAACATCATTTTGCTCAAACGCATCTTTCATTTCTTTTATATCCCTTTGAAATAGATTCTGAAAGCCATCAAAGTAATCCAGTAATTCATTAAGAAGTGGTTTAACTTGATCTCGACAATGCCCCCACAAAGAAAGCATTTCGAATTTACAACCGACGTACCAAACGAATCATTGAAACAATTCATGTAGACTTTGATGAGCTGACTGCAATGGCTTCTGAACACAGCAGGTTAAGACTCGCACTTCATGAAATGACTCCTGCAACAATCAGTTCAAGACTTGTGCCAAACCCGCCTCCTTTAACACCGTTTGTACCACCTTCAAGAACTGATTGGGATATATTGTTTTAACCGTTGTTTGATGAATTACTAACTCCTCCACCAAGTGTTGATCTCCCAGCCCCTGAAGTCATTGCTCCAATTGATGAAGTAGTTTCTCCAGTTCTCGCTGTATCAACCGGTTCACCTTCCTCAACAACAGTTGACCAAGATGCACCATCACCAAGTAACTCTCAAACAACACCCGAAACTCAAACGCCCCTCATTCTTAACGATGTTGAAGAAGACAATCATGATATTGAAGTTGCACATATGGGTAATGATCCGTACTTTGGTATCCTAATTCCAGAAGTTCCTTCTGATCAATCTTCATCAACGGATTCTATTCATACAATTGTGCATCATGATCACCAAATTTCTGAACATAATAGCAAATGGACTAAGGATCATCCACTTGAAAACATAATTGGTGAACTCGCTAGACCAGTTTCCACAAGGATACAATTACATGAGCAAGCTCTTTTCTATTACTACGATGCTTTCCTCACTGTTGTTGAACCCAAGACGTATAAAGATGCTTTGACTCAATCCTGTTGGATCGAAGCAATGCAAGAAGAGCTCAATGAGTTCGAACGCCTTGAAGTATGGGAGCTCGTACCCCGACCAGACAAAGTTATGGTTATTACTTTGAAGTGGATCTACAAAGTGAAGCTAGACGAACTGGGAGGTATTCTAAAGAACAAGGCTCGATTAGTGGCTCGTGGTTACCGTCAAGAAGAGGGAATTGATTTTGAAGAGTCTTTTGCTCTGGTTGCAAGATTAGAGGCTATAAGGATTTTTCTCGCGTTTGCCGCTCACATGAACATGGTCGTCTACCAAATGGATGTCAAGACTGCATTTCTGAATGGTAATTTGCGGGAAGAGGTTTATGTTAGCCAGCCGGATGGTTTTGTGGATCCAGATAACCCTAATCACGTGTACAAGCTAAAGAAAGCTCTTTATGGGTTGAAACAAGCTCCACGCGCGTGGTATGACATGTTGTCTTCGTTCCTGATATCCCAAGACTTCTCCAAAGGCTCAGTGGATCCTACTTGGTCATGAAGACCGAAATGAAGGAAGAATTAACCTCTGGACAACAAGTAATGTGCAATGATATTATCTTTGCTGCATCTACACCTGAACTTTGTGACCTATTTGCTAAATCATGTGTTCAAAATTTAAGATGTCAATGATGGGCAAAATCTCATTTTTCTTAGGACTATAGATTTTTCAAAATCCCAGAGGCATCTTTATTAACCAATCAAAATATGCCCTTGAATCTTTAAAGGAATACGGTTTTGACTCTTGTGACCCAGTGGATACTCCCATGGTGGAGAAATCCAAACTGGATGAGGATAAAGAAGGGAAAGCAGTTGATCTATCACACTATCGTGTCATGATTGGCACCCTCCTTTATCTCACAGCTAGTAGACCTGACAAACAATTTTCTATATGCATGTGTGCCCGATATCAGGCTAGGCCTACCGAAAAGCGCTTACATGCGGTCAAAAGGATCTTTCGGCATCTAAAAGGAACCGTCAATCGGGGACTATGGTATCTGAAGGATTCTTCAATTGCACTAACAACATTTGCAGATGCGGATCATGTTGGTTGTCAAGATATACGCCATAGCACATCTGATAGTATGCAGTTCTTTAGAGATAGACTTGTTAGATGGTCATCAAAAAGGCATAAAAGCATTGCGATATCCAGTACAAAAGCTGAATATATTGCTATGTCGGGATGTTGTGCTCAAATCCTTTGGATGAGATCACAGCTTACCGACTATGGCCTTGGATTCAATAAAATTCCAATGTAATGTGATAACAAAAGCGCTATTGCCTTAAGCTGCAACAATGTTCAACATTCCAGGTCGAAGCATATAGACATCAGATTTCACTTATCAAAGGACACTGTTGAGAATGGGTGATTGAACTTACTTTGTCATATGGAGTAATCACTGGCGAACATCTTCACAAAAGCCCTTGCAAGAGAAAGAATTGAATTTCTTATCAACAAGCTAGGAATGCGGAGTTTTATTTTACGCCGAAAATTCTCAAACATTGGCAATGAAGTTGATGATAGTGGATGTACCTATTCAAATAATCTTGTATCATATGTAGATATATTAAAACCATAAAAATCAAAAAGATTTTCATTTTTCTGAAAATTTTTTAAATACAAACAAAAACAAAATATAATAATCCATAAAACCAAAGAAAAAATAAAAAATGAGAAAAACATAAAAAAGAGGAATAATGGCATGTCTTCTTAAAATCGATAACATTTACGGCCTTAAAATGTCATTCGATAATGAAGGGGTTTAGGGGGGGTGGGGAGGAACACGAGGCTGTAAATAAAGTTTCGAGCATAAGTTCAAATGTATTCAAAACAGGCCAAAATGCTTGCTTATTATTTCAGATAGCAACCCGGGTCATCATCTAAAAGGCAGTATCTTTCAAAAAGAAAAACTTATAGTGAGGGGGTATAGGGGAGGGTTTGGGATAGGTGGTGGGGCGACCTCTCAATGGGAATTTATTCTCTAGCATGGTCTACTTTATGACCATGCAGAGGCTTGTGTTTACTTTGCAACACAACCTGTGCTTCCTATGTTTCTATAAGTGTACGTGTTAGTGCACTTATGTGATAAAATAAGAGAAATCTTGTTTTATGGTGTTTGATTTTTTTAATAATACATCCCTGTTTCATCAAAAAATGTTTTTAAGACATTTGGCTTCTCAAACAACAACTACAACTCTTTAAATAGAAAACGGGTCATTGTTTGAGGGGGAGCAAATGTCAACAATTTTCTTTAAAAAGTCATTTTATAAAAGGGATAAAGGTTTTTAAACAATAACTGAATATCATTTTTCTAAGGAAAGTTAATTAAATTTAGCTTATGCGTGCCTTACATGTTATTTGTTTATGGCCGTTGAGTGAATATAGTGGCATGATTAAGTTGTAGGATGATTAGTTAAAACTATAGGGACTAAATGTGCCATTGTGCTAACTTGTTTATGCCTATAAAACTTGATATCTAAAAAATGGCAATGACATGAATGTTTAGGAGGTGAATGCGTCAAAAACAAAAATTGTTTTATTATACACCACCCACCATCCCGTTTCACACACACACACACCTATTGTTTCAAAAACCCTCACACGATCGCCACACCTTCATCCTTGATTTCCAGATCTTTTCGTGCTTAAGGTATAATTAAAATAATGTTCTTTTTACCCCAATAAACTCACATCTCGAAGGAATTACATTTTTACAAAGTTTCAATTTCAAAAACCCTAATAATCAATGATAGGTCACATGAATCTTGAATCAATCATATCAACATGTAAGATTAGAGAGAATGAGGGCAAGTAAAGGAAAAATTCAAATCTTATTATGGAGGGAAAAATGAGAGTTAATTACAAGGGCATCACCCTCTCATGAAGATTAAGGGCTATTTTTAGGCAATGGGAGGGAGGGGTATCCCTTCCTTAATTTTCCTAACTTGTCAATACTGAGAACCTAGACTTTGGTTTATTATGCTATTTCTTACTTAAAGGCATAATAAAACCTTATTACAAGCAATAAAAACTAAAACAAAATAAAATCTAATAACAAAATATAATAAAACCACATAATCGTCACTTTTCCATAACTACAAACTAGAAACAATCTCCCCCTAAGGGTCGATTATTCTAGGTGTTCCCTCCTTGGTCCAAGTGGTCTTTCATTCACGTAACATCGCCCATCTTCTCATTTGAATCTCGATAATTCCATCCGAAACTTTCAGCCTCTTCTTCAAACAACTTAAGAAACTCAACTTCATCATTTGTGAGCTCTTTTTGCACATAGCCATACTTGACATCATTTTAATAACTCTTTAGTCCTTCAAGCGTTCTTCTCAGTGTTGCATCACAGAACTTATGTATCTCTGAATGTCTCATCACCCTTTTCTCTTTCTTGCTATTAGTGTAAATGATTCCATGTGCGGTCTCATAGACAATAGAAAACACATCATAACGTCAATTCCTGGGAATGTAAGTGGTTGGTCGCAGTAAGATTAATCTTCTTGTTGATAGCTGACGATTCCACAAGTTTAAAAGAGCATGCACTCTTTCCCATATCACTGAACTCCTGATGAACACAAATAGAGACCATAGCAATCATGTATTAGCATAATCAGGTACCTTGTTATTCACGATCAGCAGATACATGTCTTTAATGTCATTCTTATTAAGGTTCTTGTAATCTGGCTCGGTTATTGACACTATGCAATCATTAGCTCTTCTTGCCACAATCTCTGTGATAAACTTATGTTCATGACCCAATTCCCAGTATGTCTTTTGAGGACTGAACTATCTAAGAGTTTGAATAGATCTCTTCCTTCGGCTCCTTCCAGGATCTTTCTGTCTCCAGTATGTAGAAGATCTTCGCATGGGATTCTTCCAGTTTTTCACACCATCTCTTTGCATAAGATTAAACTTCTTTATACACTTATTAACCCATCTGGAAGTCCGTTGTTCAATATCATCATCATTGAAGACAATTGCTGGAAATTTATGAAGTGACAAAACAATATTCTCAGGACCTGAATTTCCTTTCTTCAAGTACAAAAGGTCTTGATTGATCAGAGATAGTGCTGGAGCTTCAGGATCTCTTTGACAGCTTTAAACTAATGGTGTGATCTTTCATGGACGCGAAAGAGACAAGAATTTCCTTTTCTGCTTTCCCAAACAATGTCCACTTTGGCAAAAATCTTCATCTGATCAATGTATACGGAAGTCAGTCTCCTGAAGTACATCTTTGTCTTAGCATCTCATCCGCCATCTTCTTTAACTTAGCTTCATCAATTTTCAAAGATATCTCTTCCATGATGTCTTGTGTTACTTGCTTAGTTGGAATCTCATCATCACAGAACATAATAATCAGTCCCAAAATCAAATTCATCATCAAGTTCTTGATTACCTGATTAAAGGACCTGGTTCCCTCATAAACTTACCATACCGATGACTCTCCAGATACATATGCTCAAAATCCTATGTCTTCTGCCTTCTTTTTTGGCACTATTCTCCCCTCAGGATGAGCATCATCATGAGATCGTCTGATCTCATTATGCGAAACGGCAGAAGATCTACAAGTAGTTTGTGGTACCTGAGTCTTCTCAAACTTCATCTGGAGAGCCAACCAGATTGCTATGTCTTGTTGTTGTAACAGAGGATCAGCCTTCATAGCAAGTACTCATTGGAAGTTTTTGTTCTGGAACAGAGGATGATTAAACTTGTGCCGGATGAACATGAAGAATATGACCTGACATATAACTGCGTACAGATGCATCAACTAAAGAAAGAATAGCATTGTCAATTGCATTTGAATATGTGATGATATCTGTGCCTGTATACACCCACATTCTTGCAAGATAGCTTTAGAGATTAATCTTTCCGTCTCTTCTTTAGTCGTTTTCCTTTCCAGAATCAACCCTTCCGCAAGATACACAAACTTAGATCTCGAACTTGCGCAGGAACTTCCTTCTTAACTTGCTTCTTACTTTTTCTTTCACCAATGAGGGTAGCGTTTCCATCAAGACATCATGAAGATTATCAGCAAGTTGATCACTTGATGTCCGTGGCATGAACCTTTTCTTGAGATGTGCAAATAAGTAACCATATCGCCCTTGTAATTCAGAAAGAACTCTAGTATCTTTGAATTGAATGGGTTTTGCCTTGATTAATGATAGATGATGATTGTTTTTGTAACGTTAGGAGCAGATGAACCTGATGTGGTGTAGGATGAGTAACCTCAATTCCCTGGAGTTTCTCGTATCCGAAGATCCAAGAGTAGAGGATCCTTGGTGATCTAGTTGGTGAGGGAATTGGTGAAATCGAGTTCTCCTCTACATTCTTCCCTTTCACCCTTCTCCTTAATTCAAACACTTCATCAGTTATTTCATCTTCTTCATCATCAACATTTACAGGTCGTACAATATTGGTAACATCTACCATTGGAGTATCTTTATCTGGTTCCACCTCCGTGTCCTTTGTAGTCTCTTCCTCCTTTTCCTGAACAATCTCCACCTCCGGACTTTCCTTATCACTCCTGGGCTCTAACCTAGTGCCGGGAATAGATGTGTCATCATGCCTAGGGGGTGAACTATCATCAACATTCTCAGGATCTTCAACAAGCTTCTCAATCTCCTCAGCTGCCAAGTGCTCGTATACCAGTGCCACATTTTCTCTTGCTTCTTGTTCTTCACGACTCTTGTGCTCAGCAAGACTTACTTGAATCATGTCTTGTAAAATCATCTCATCAGCTTTTTCTGCTGATGGCACTGGAACAGGTGGTGTTAGTCATGCAGATTGCCTTGACGGTAATCAAAAACGGATCATAGTTGATCGTTTTGGAACACTTGACTCAGCTATCTCCGTAGCAGGGTTAGGTGACCTAGGGGCGCTAGGTGTCCTATGCGTTCCCTGGGTAGACTCAGTCGGCTGTGACTGAGTCAGAGGAACATCTAGCCCAAACACCTCTGCATACATCTTATAATGCTCCGTAAGCTTCATCTCATCTGTGATCATCCATGCTGGTATCCGCATCCCAACCTTGTTCTTGTTTCTTCCTGAATTGAAGATATTCTTCATAATATCATCATCTTGAAGATTGTGATAAGCATCTCGAGCACGTCTTGAAATGTCAGGAAAGATATTCATATAATGACTAATGATGATCTTCGTAAATCGTAGGTATGGGATCGAAGTGGCAGGATGATGAAGCGAATAGTAAATGCCTTCCCACATTAACTCCGCATAATCCACATGAATGTTATTGACAAAGCAGTATAACATTTGCATTATCTGCAACGGCGGTTGGTCCCATCCCGTAACGCGTGTAGTCAAGCACTTGGAGAATATCTTGCATAACGTCTGCCAAGGCTGTAGAAGACCAGATATCTTGAAATTAGAAACAGTCTTGAGTTCCATTGTAAATCCCAACACTTGTTTGTAAAATGGAACCATATCAGAGAATGATGGTGGTGGCACAAACGAAGCATGATTGTTATCATTTGTTTGTGGAAGATGAAAGATTGTTCTGAAGTCATCCAGAGTAAGTGTAAGCTCTTTTCTATCCAGCAAGAACTTAAGTCGATTCTTTGATCTGTCTTCTTTCAAAGTATTCCAGAACTGTGCCATATAAATCCAAGGTACAAATGTTGAAGCTGCAATGCTGAATCGTAACGGATGATTCTTAATAATTTTCATCAGAATCTTGCTCTCTGATGGACATTGAACATGCTTCAACTCAACCTTCTTGTTTGCATCCATAAGGTCATATCGCTTGTTTGGAGGACACAATTCATCTGGATCAACATCAGCTGCATGTTGTTGTTGTGCCATGATGATAACTGAATGAATACAATTAAGGTGTTAGGAAACAAATAATTCTTTTGACATTTTTGTCTTTTTCCTCTTTGTCTGTTTTTATATGTTCTGGCAATTCTTTTTGAACATATTTTTGATCAGTTTTTTTCTCATGTGCTCGTTCTTGCTTTTTCTAGCACATGCCATACGCTTTATTCGAATTATTCTTTTTATTTACCATTTTTGTGTGTTCTGGCATTTCTTTTTCGAACACACTTTTGATTTGCTTTTTCGCATATGGATTTAGCTCTCTCTTTCTGTTTTTAGAATATCCTCACCAGAATTTCTTTATGACATGATACTCTCTCAAGAAAAATGAAGATTTCTCTTTTGATTTGAAGACAACTCAATTATCTACAACTTTGGTGTTTGGTTCAAGAGCTAAAAATGCTCCAAAGCATGGAGGTTTTACCAAAGTGCGGCACACTTTTGAGGTGGTGGAAAGAATTAAAGGCATTAAATGAAGACAACATTAACACCCGAAGTGCGACGCATAATATTTCTTGTGTGACGGTTTTTGGCCTCCGAATAGCCTATAAATATCCTCCTTAGCTCTCCCATTTCACACAGTCATATACAAATCAATCCTATTCGATTCCACCACTCAAAACAGGGATTTTTTGGGATAAAGGCTTGACAAACCTTTGATCCAAACCTCCCTTGGTAATACAATCATCACAACAAGTAGAATCAAAGTTAGGAGAAGTTCTTGGGGAATTTGGTTGAACTTTGTTGTTGTTCATCAATATTCCAAGGTTTTGATCCATCCAAGGAAGTAGTAATGAAGTGTGATTTGAAGCTATAGCTATTGTGACAGAATTGTTTATAGTTTTCAGGTTTACTTTGAATATAATAAAGTTTTCATTGGGAAAACTTGTGAAATCATCAAACATTTGCTCTTGTAGTTGGTATAAATATTGTTTATATTCTGAATATGATCTTTAATGAATTCATGATGATTGTTATATGTTTATTACTTCCTTGATCATGGAGTAGTCAACTTGTGTTTGTTTGGGCCATATGTGATCTTTGATATGGAGCGTTTGGATATGTGTTTATTGAATTGGTAAAACATATATTATATAAGAATATAGGTCGAAAGGATTCTTTTATATATGTGTTTAATCATTCCACTTAATATATTAGTTATAATAACTTATAAAGGCCGAAAGGATTTGTCACTTATGAAATTTTTATTCTCTAAACTTATAAACACTATCCTAAACACTTTATGTCTTAGTGATCATTGCCTAAACAAACAAACTTGAATCATTTACTTGAATCATCCTTTTATCCAATATATGTACGATTTGGTTAATTTGATACGTGACAATCATTTTAGCCTCAGCACCTTAATTACAAACTGTGAAAACTTTAATTCCCGTGGAACGACCTGGACTTGCCTAATAAAAATTAAAGTTGTAGATAATTGAATTCTCTTTCCGTGGCCGCTTGAACCAACTAAAACGGAGTTTATATGACCGGGTTATGGCAAAAACAGTGGACATGTGTCGGGAAGCATTCAGCAAAAAGTGGATTTGGTCACACATGGGCAAAATGGAACGGCCACACATTTACATATTTATGTGACCAAAGGTACCAAAAAAGACACCATTTACTAATTAGTCACACATGAACATTTTTATCGTGTGACCATTAGAACTGTATTGCTACACATTCGAACATCATATGGCTAAAAGTAACTGGTAATATTGTTTGGTCACATATGAATTTCGAACGTGTGACCAATACAAGTAAGCTTGAAGCATTGGTCACGATATACATATAAATAGTGACAAATATTTGTCACACACTTGAACAATGTGACTAAATGCCACATATGGTCACACTAAACGTTTTGTCACACATTTCAAACATAAAACTCCCCCTCGAAAATAATAACATTTCCAAATTTATTAGTCTTCATGAGAGTTTAATTATCAAAAGATGTTTGTGATATGAAAATTGTAAGAAACTCCCCCTTGGGATCATGATTTCCGTGTATTTTGCAATGTAAAAGGTTTTAATAAGAAACTTCGAATCATGAAACAAAAGATTGTAATTCTTTTTAAATTATGTTTTTTTTTAATTTTTTAATTTTTTCTTTTGTTTTTGAAATATTTATGTACATGATTGTGATGTATGATCTTTTTACGAAGATAACTTTGTCAGACTTTCTAACTGAGTTGGTGAAGTCATACATCTCATACCATGTAACGAATGACTAGATACTCATTAGCGTTCTTTGGAGCGCCTAGTAAAATAGATCCGCTAGTTGGTATTCTGTTCCGACAAAGTAAATTTCCACAGTACCCCTCTCAACGTGTTCTTTAAATAAAATGATACCGGATGTCAATGTGCTTTGTCTTAGAATGGCACTTTTGTATTACACAATAATCGGAATACGATTGTATTTATATCCATAGTCAAGCGTTGAGTTACGCTCATCCCATTTCCTTGAGATAGCAGGGAGACAATGAAACATATTCAGCTTCTGCAGTAGACATCGCAGTACAATCTTGTTTCTTTGAACTCCAACTCACGAGCTTTCCACCTAAAAATTGCAATCCTCCTGATGTGCTTTTACAATCATCTTTACAAAGAATTATATTTTTTTGATTATTTTTCTATTTTTTTATGTTTTTTTAAAGTTTTTAATAAAAATAAATGTTTAAAAATACTAACCTATTTATAAAAATTCTAAAAAAAATACAGAAAATAGCTTAAACTAAATAGAACCTAGGAAAAATAAGCTTGATTACACAGCTTATCGAATAAGCTGTGTAATAAGCTAAAAACAGCTTATAAGCTAAAATGGGTAAAATGTATATAAGAAATAGATTTTGTAAAACTATAATGAAAAAGACCCCAGGGCGCGTTGGTAGTGAGGTGTGTAGTGTATTGCTATAAAAGGGTAGAGGGTGTTGAGGTCGGAGGTTCGAGCCTTGCTCACCCCCGATTTCCACCTTCCATTTTTTTATAGAAAAACATAAAAAAATAAAGTTTTAGAAAAGCTAAAAATAAGCACTTTTAATAAAAGAAACTTTTTAAGAAAAGCCCTAAATAAGCTGTTAAACAGCTTATAACTAGACAGTTACTACTTAACTACTTTTTTTTGCTTTTTGAAAATTTAAGAACTCTAAAAGGAAATTTAAGCTGAGTTATTGAGAAATAAGCTAACTTTCTACTTGACACTACCCTAATGAGCTATTTTGCAAAGAATTTTAGCACAAAGAGAAAAGCTATAAGCTAGACATCAAAATAAGCTAATGGAGACTTTTAAACCAAACAGGCCTTAGGGACTGTTTTGAGCTTAATTTTAAGCACTAAAATGGATCCTTACAGCTAAGAGCTTAACACTTTCTTAAAGTACAGCTAAAAATCTACTTAAAACAATAAGCAAAACACATTTTGAAATCTAATTAAGCAACTAAAAAGTACTAAAAAAACTACAGGCTACTGACTTGGTGTTTTTGGTTTTAATGAAAAAAAACTAAATTAAGCAACAAGCTGACTTAATGAGCTAAGAACTAATTTAAACTAACCTAATAAGCTAATTTAAGAACAAATTAAGCAAAAGTTTAAGAAAATAAGCTATAAAAATTGAAATAAGCACTTGACAAAACCTTAGACCCAAACAGTCCCTACAGGGATCTTTGAGCTTATTTTTAGATAAGCTCTTGGATCCTTGTGGGGAAATAGTTTATGCAAGCTTATACTACAACTAATAAGCTTCCAAAATCAACTTTTGAAACAAGGTTTGAAACTCAATTGCTTATTACAAAAGCACTTTGAAAACAGACCTAAGGCTCAGATCATGCTGAGTTTTATTTTGAAAATGAAAAGACAAAATGCACTTTTAAAAGCTAAAAACAGATATCTAAAAGAGTTTTTTTATGGAAAATCAACATGAAACAAATTAACTATGGACCAAAAACTTCTTTAAGATTGAAAATCAGATTCTAAAAACAGCTAATACCCTTTGATTTATTGAATTGAAAAAGCTTTTTCTCACTTTTTTCTGTCTGATGCAATGTGCACAATTAAAACTCAAAATCAAACCAAACAAAATGCAGGCCAAAGACACTTAATTCTATGCTTCTTAAAAACACAAATCTTAGGACAAAATAGGCATGAGCATTTACTAAATTGATTTGAATCTAGAAATATAAATGACCCTTAACAGATTTAGACTAATATTAACATAACTTATGAAAAACTAATTATCCCTATCCTAGCTTATGAATTTATCACAAACATATTAAAATGAAAGATCAAAACTAAAATCTTAAGACCAAATGGTGTCAAGCAGTACTTTATGGTTAGTACTGCTGAGCCAAACACCCCCTTAATTTTATGAAAATCCATTTAAGGTTATGAGATTTAAATCTAGTGGTTAAAACTTGTATACCAGATAATGAACAGATTATAACAACCTTAATAAGCATAAAACTATAAGCAAATAAGCCAGAAACAATAAGCTACTATGTATGCTAATTTTTTTTATTGATTTTTAAGACAAAAAGAATAACACTAAGATTTATGCTATATTACTAGAAAACAGATTATTAGAACTACTTAATAAGCATTAAAAACATAACAATAATCTCAATTAAGCAACAACTAAGCAGAATATAAACATATTAAGCAAAATTAAGCTAAGAAAATTAAGACAGAAAGAGTAAATGAACTTACAAGAAACCTTAGCTAAACAAAGGCAATAAAGGCTCAATAAGCTCAAATGAGCTGTCTACAAGCTCCAGCTTATCAAAGGATAAGCTGGTAGGGGTCCCATAAGCTCTTCCATTATAAGCTTATCATCTAAAAGTCCATAAACCATAAGTAAGGGTGTTAAGACTGATTTTATTGGTTTAAGTATATTAAGAGCTTATTAATAGCTCAATTTGAGCTTAGAGACTCAAAGAGCTTGTATGAGCTTATTAGGAGCTTTTGAAATAGTGACTGACAACATTTGAAGATTACAAGAGCTTATGACAGATTAAATAAAAGAACACTAAATTTCATTAACTTGAAGATTGATTACAAGATTTTAAAACTGAATTACAATAACTGAATTTAAAAAATACAAAAGCTAAAATTTGAAAGCTAAAAAAAAACTAGCTCGTGTGTGTGAATATGAGGGGCTATTTATAGCCATGAGAAGCTTCTAGGTCCTGGAGTTTGTTAGAAGTTCCCATAAATCCCTGCCCTTGAATCTTGCCAATCATTAGATCTCTATCTTAAGCCGATGGATCACTTTGGCGAGCATACGGATTGCCAACATGGCATTCCGTGTGTTAGAGCCATTATGCTTCTTTTT
>BQNB010011312.1:0-81772 GCA_026074375.1 Tanacetum coccineum | reverse complement strand
AAAAGGCATCACACGGATGATCACTTACCTCTTTCATGTCAGAAGGACGCGGTGCTAATTCCTTCTTGGTCACGCCACTACCGGTAGAAGTACGTCCGAATGTGACAGTTGTGGTTGAAGAAGATCCAAATACGGCGATTATGTTTCTGAACATAAGGATGAAAACCGCAGAAAGGTTAAAAAAATATGACAAAAATACCAGTAATAAAACGCCATAGAAATTTGACGAACCTCTAATAATGCCAATGTGCTGAACATCAGGTTGGCCGGTCACGTAAGCTTGTGGAATTGACAAATGAGTATGCAAGGAGACAGTAGCCCACGAGCAAGCAGCTCACTAAGATAAGCCTGTAACAAATAACGATTCATAAGTAAGTATGAGAAAGAGTATGAGCTATCGAATAAGCCTGTAACAAATAACGATTCATAAGCCTGCAACACGAAGACTTTGGTCACCTTCTAAGTCAAACGTGGGGGGACATTCACAGATATGGCAACACTTAGAATTATCGCGCAGACATGCCTCAGAGGAACTATTATTAACCTAGACATCTAAAGGCCGCTGTGTAGCACTCCAGTTAGTAAACCCAAACATATTTTTCTACATGGCTACCATCCGATTTCCTGGAAACGGGAAGCAGATCTTAAACAGTTTAAAGCAACTTTCGTGTAGTTTTGTCAAAGACCAAGTGTTTCCGCTGCTAATAAAGGGCAAATCACAGAAAGCCAACCATTTACAGAAATATCACCTGCTAGTCTGATGTATCAGCTCTAGTTGCAGCTTTGTGGGTGTTTGGCATAGTGGGCCAGCTCAAAAAGCTTAATCAGGAACAAAGAAAGTTGTTTTGAAAAGGCGTGTAGCAAACAAAACAGCAAACCATAAGGAACCATTAATAAGCTAATGTAAGGGTCGTAAGAAACAATTTCAAACATAATTATGCAGACAAAATGCGACGCAAACACTTATAAGCTGGTGGTGGTCATGTACGACGAAAAAGATCAGTAATGGTTTACATTACATATATGCATTCAGTTTCATTCAGCAGGAGCATAAGATATCGTCGGGTCATTCAAGAGTGAAACTATTTGGCTCAGATTTGCGAGTGTCGGCCGGGATAACAAAGTATCCGACCCGCCATGGCTGCAAACACGTAGCCGTGATGCCACGCCAAGATACGTGTAACAAACGTATAAACGCTACGGTATCTTCATCGCCTGATAGATCTGGAAATGGTGGTGATGGTTGTGATTCAGAGTTTGATGAATCAGAGGGACACGTGCCCTATGGGTTATGTATAATACAACGTATCGGCTAAAAAAATACCGGATAACCAAACAATATAATAAGGGATGAGTCGGGTACAACCCAAAAAAACCGTGCCCATCTCACAAAAGAGGACGGGTCGGACTACCGCAAACAAACGAACCGGGGTGGAGCGGGTCATGGACCAGGTATCCAACCGGTGGTCTAGGTCGGGCATCCCAACTATTGTATGCCAAGATATTGGTTCCCCTCTCACAGTTGGACATACTGATACAACCACCAATGACCCCACAAAGAGTTTTAAACCAATATGATATGCAACAACGTTGTTTTGAAACGGCGTATAGCAAACAAAACAGCAAACCATAAGGAACCATTAAGAAGGCTAATGTAAGGGTCGTAAGAAACAATTTCAGACATAATTATGCAGACAAAATGCGGCGCAAACACTTATAAGCTGCTGGTGGGTCATGTACGACAAAAAAGATCAGTAATGGTTTACATGTGTACATTCAGTTTCATTCAACAGGAGCATAAGATAGTGGCGGCTCATTCAAGAGTGAAACTATTTGGCTCAGATTTGCGAGTGGGGCTAGGATAACAAAGTATCTGACTCGCCATGGATGCAAACACGTAGTCGTGTTGCCATGCCAAGATACGTGTAACAAACGTATAGACGCTACAGTATCTTCATCACCTGTAATTGCAAATTAAATGGTGAACAGGAAATGAGATAATGTATAGGTCAAATGCTTTTTGAATAACCATTTTTTTCAGCAAAGTAACCATCAGCAAACAAAGCGGAAGCCAATCACATTACAGAAAACAAACAATTAGCGGGCGTTATGGGCATAAGCAAACATAATGTCATCAGGAAAGCATCAACAAAGCAACCATCAACAAAGCGCAACATAAAAGTACTGATGCGTACAGTTTTATACACGTAAAATAATATAATAGATATGAAATTACCAAACTACCCTTGAGGACAAAGGAAGAAAGGAAAATTCTCACAATTATATATAATAATACGTATATTTACCGGTAAGTGATTACCGGGTCGTATTCCTCGAAGATTTATGAAATTGAGACCACGTTTGTTGTTTGGACAATGATTTGAATTGGTTCAAAGAAGATTTGTTTTCTAAAATCCTAAAAGTGAGCAAATTAAAGGACAATTAAACCTAACTTTAATAACGGGAAATTAAACTTTAACTAAAAACGCAAAACGGGACCCCTAAATGGTGATTAAAAACCCTAAATTTCCAAAATTAAACCTAAAATGAAATTTTCACTTTTAATAGACTCTAATTGACTAAAAAGTAAGTTTAAAGAAAACTAGAACAAAAACGGAGTTGAATTGAGCTTAAAAATTTGAAAAACGTGAACGGAAACGAATCCCGTTCTTTAAAAATTGAAATTTTGCAATTTTAACCCTATGGAAGCAAAACTAATTTTCCTAGAAACTATATAATAAAAGAAAATTTTCTAAAAAAGAATTATATTTTTTTGATTATTTTTCTATTTTTTATGAATTTTTAAAGTTTTAAATAAAAATAAATGTTTAAAAATACTAAACTAGTTATAAAAATTCTGAAAAATAAAATTTTTTGATAATGTAGCTTGGATTATAAAGGAATCTAGAAAAATAAATGTCGGGACTCAGCTTACAAAAAAAAGTTGTGAAATAAGCTAAAACAGCTTATTATATAATATGCCTAAAACGTGTATAAAAGATAGATAATGCAAAGGTATAACAGATGAGCTATTGTAGCATGATGGTTGTGTGTGTGGGGGATTTTTTTATAATACGCCTTGGTGAGGTGGTAGAGGTCATGGGTTCGAGCCTTGCTCACCCGGGGTTTCCTACTTTCCCAAGTGTTTTAATTATTTTCATTTTTTTATAACTTTTGAAAATACTTAAAAATAGCTCATTTGCAAAACAAACTATTTTTATAAACACAATAAAGCTAATGAAATAAGCTAAATAAGACAGAATTGCTAAAACTATACTAAACTAATAAAAAGCTAACTGTTGGCATTGTTAAACTCAAATAAGCAAACCAAATAGAGAAATAAGCTAATTAGGATAATAAGTATCTTAAAAAGCAACTAAAAAATAAGCAAAAATAACTAGATTGAGCTTATGAATCAGCAGTAAGTTTACACTCTTATGTTTGCTTAGACTTATTAAAGTAATTTACGCATAATTAAATAAGAAATAAGCTAAAGCAAATACTCAACCACATCTAATAAGTACTTAAGAACAAAAATAAGCACAATTTATAAGCTAGAATGACAGAAAAGCTAACAAAAAGTTAAAAACACTTAAAATTTTACACTAGAAAGCAAATAAGCTCAAATAAGCAAATGACAAAACCAAATAATCTAAAATGGACTTATACTAACCTTTTAAGCTAAAACGTAATACCTAATAAGCCATATTATAAGCAAAGTGAAGAGAAAATAAAGGAATAAGAACTATTGGTGGTAATCTGATAACCAAACTGCCCTTAAGGCTCTTTGTGCTTATTTTTTCTTTGAGCTTATTTTTAAATAAGCTAAAGGATCCTAATGGACTTTTGGCTTATTACCCTAAAAAGTACACATAAAATACTACTTAAAACAACTTTTAAAAACCATTTTGAAATTCAGGAGCTTAATAAAAAGGCTTGTTGAAAACAGCTTATACACTAAGAACACTTAGTTACTTTTGATTTTGAAATTGAAAAGACAAAAAGCTTATTTTAAAGCTAAAAACAGGTATGCTAATGAACTTATTTTTGAAAACTAACTTGAAATAGATTAACCACTACCCTAGATCTACTTGTATGCCAAATATCTAAATCTAATTCCTACTATTACCTTCTGAAAATTGATGTTGAAAAAGGTTATGTGTCTTGTTTAGTATCTGGTGCAGTTTGCACTTATGTGACCAAAATTAAACTATAACAAGAGCAGACTTAAGAAACTTGTTTCTATGTTTTACAACCACAAACTAAATGCAAATAAGGACATGTCAATAACTTGAATCAATTAGAGCTTATATTGCAAATGAAACTAACAGATTTGAACTTAAATGAAACTTAACTTGTGAAAACTAATTAACACTAATCTAGCTTCTAAAATCCTACTCTAACAAACTTATTTGAGAGATTAAAACTGATTTCAAAAGACCAAATGGCCACTAACAGTACTAACTTGTAGTTAGTACTGCTATGCCAAACACCCCCTTATTTCTATGAAAATTCATTTGAGCTTATGAAATTTGAATTTAATGAACAAAACTTGAATACCAGATGTCTAACAGCTTATAACACAACTACTTATCATTCTCAAACATAAAAATCAGATCAAACAACAATGATTAAGCTAATGCTATTTTTTTTGGTTTTTGACAGATTTAAAAGACAAAATAGAGTAAACTAAGATCTAAGCTATAGAACTCATAAACAGATATTCAAACATTCATAATAAGCATAATAACACAGATTTAAGCACTAATAAGCAAGAAATAAGCTCTAAAATATAGCAACAGGCAATTTTAAGCTAAGAGACTTGATCTTTAAAGATAGACTCTACAAATAAGCCTTAGCTAAACAAAGGCTTGATTTGCTCAAAGAGTTGTCAACAAGCTCTAGCTAATCACAAAGATAAGCTAGTAAAGTCCTATGAACTCTTCCCTTGCTAGTTCATCATCCAAAGCAACCAAATCCATTTTAAGCATAGGTATTAACTGATTTTGATTGTTTAAGTAGATTAATGATTAACTTGAGTCATCTAAGCTTAGAAGAATTAGTGAGCTGAGATGAGCTTATTAGTGTTATGTAACAATAACAAATTTATTAAACAAAGTTTGGAAAAACAAATGTGAGCTCTGTGAAAGAGTATAAGAAGCAGCTAAAAAAACTTAAATTTATAAAATAGCTGATTACAAATACTGAGAATTAGAAATTACATTAAGTTAACTAATTAAGCTAACAACATTTGGAAAGGAAAATTAAAAAGCTAAATATAATAAGCTGAAAATATCATCTAACTAACTAAACTCCCCTCCTGTGTGTGAAGAGCTCTCTATTTATAAGGTCTTGGTGAAGCTTCTAGGAGTCTAGCCTGCTCCTCTTATCCATGATCTTAGCCCTTACTCCTTTGATCTCATTTATGGTCCGTTGGATTTGATATGATGAGCACACGGATTGCCAATGTGGTATTTCGTGTGTCAGACCTTTTGTGCTTCTTTTGGCTAGGATTTAGTGTAAAAATCCTTGTCTTTGTGTGTTTCTTTCATATATCCGCGTGTCATTTCTTATAGGCTTCGACCAATGAGAGCCTCTCATGATGTCTAACTCTGCCAGCTTGTACCTTGGTACTCGAATCATAGAGCCACATCATTTATTGCCATTTACCCTTTGATTTCGAGCTAGGTTAAACTGAAAGAGATGATGAATAGTAAAAACAAATTCCCGCGCCATTTTTTTTCCTTTTTATATCTTTGTTTGACCTCAAGTTTGTGAGGGTTGACTTTGGGCCTAGGTAAAAAGAAATGGGATTGGGCCGGGTATTTGGGATTTGTTATAAAGTTGTGTTATAAAGATAACGACCGTTATCTCTTTATTATAAGGAGATAACGGTGTTAGGGTTTAGGGACTTTTGGTGAAATCAGTGTTTAAAATTTAGGGCATTTTGGGTATTTTGAGGATTTTGTCTTTTTGTGGTTGACCAATGTTAACCAAGAGTTGACTTTATTGACCATTGATAGTAATCTTTCGGCTCTTTTACACTCTTTCCATTCTCGTGTTCGTGTTTATCCGGCTTTGATCATTTTCTTATGATTTTTGCACTATTCGAACCTACATATTCACAAACAACAAAATACACAAATACAGGTATATTTGATCATTTAAGGGCCATTTTGGACATAATAAAGATATGTGATTTCTCACATATCAAAATTCCCTAAACTAAGCGATTGCATGTCCTCACGCAATATTATATGCTTTAAAACCAAATACCTCAAAACTTTCCCAAACTAAATCTTTGAAAAGTAGCAAAGACTTTTGTGGAGAGAGTTAAGAAATCACAAGCTTTAAAACACCCCATTTCCCCATTTTTCAATTTTTTTCCATTTTTTATATAAATAAACTTAGAATATTCTGACTTTCGTTATTTCCATAACCATTAGGGATCATAGAACAAGATGTATTTCGATCCGAGAATGCCCCAAAAAGGATAAATTCATCGTCCCCGACATTTACTTTTCCAAACTAAGCTTAAAACGAAATCACAGTTAATAATCAGTTAAGATGCTAACACTACTCATATTTGAAAATTGTGAACTTTTCACTCCCGACAATTATTATATCTTAGGTGAATGTGCTATTTTGAATTTCAACCATGCATCAACGTTTGCAAAAATACTATGCTTCTCGTTCCACCCAAGAATAATGAGTTTGAAAGCGAGATCATCCCATGTAACGACTTTCGTCTCTGCACATCCCAACCTTGCGGCTAAGTGACCAGGATTTTGACACCCCACAGAGACTAGTATCGGGACTCACGGACCTTAGGTTTCAATAACTCTCAGGTTTCCCGTATATGCATAGCTTTAAAATAGAATAGTCAATGTTAGATATGAGTAAAAGACTCGGTCACCCCGTATATTTATTGTTTATAATAGTTCGTAGTTTAATAGTTAATCGTATGTCTTTCGGTTTTAAGTCGGGTACTAATACCCGGTATTTTGTAAAAACTATATAAGCCTCTTCCAACTTTGGAAGAGGTAAGCTAGTCAATTTCATTTTCACTTTAAACACATACACTCTCTCTCTAGAAAATCTCTCTCATGTGTTTCTCTCTCTAGAAACTAGCCCAATCACAAGAATCATCACCGTGTTATGAAATAAACGATCCTACAATTGGTACCAGAGCCTAGTTGGATTCGTGATTGATTCTTATGGTTAAATAAGCTCAAATTCGTGGCTTATTTTTGAAGAAAATAGCTCACGGCTCAAAATTTATTTTGGGTTTACTTTGTTGGTTAATCTTGTTCTTTCTTTGTTCTAAGCATCAAAAAGGTTAGATTGTTACAATTTAAAGTGACATACAAGCTTCTAGATTGAAAAATAAGCTTATAAGATTCGGATTATATTTGTGTTCTTCGTGGAGAGTTGCTTCATTTGTAAAGATCCACAAGGAAATACATGTTAATGTATGGTTAATCTTCAAATACCCACTTTGTATTACATGTATCTAGCTTATTTCGTGAACAAAGAGCTCATTAGGTGTAATTTTGCTTAATTCGTCATTGATGTTCTTCGTGGTGGGTTGCTTATTATATTATTGTTCTTGATGGCGATTTGACAAAAGATAGGGACAAGATCCGGATTTTTAGGAAAAGGTAGCCGGCGAGTTGACCAGGTCAAAGGCGAGTTGCTTATTTTTCTTGCCGGCGAGTTGCTTAAAAATCAAACGGCGAGTTGCCTTATTGAAGGCGGTTTGACAGGTACCAAGGCGGTTTGAATATTTTAATAGAAAAATACGAAAAGAACCCCTGGCGGTTTGGACCCTCGGCGGCGAGTTGCTTATCGCGGCGGTTTGCTTTCACGGCGGGTTGAACAAAACAGATAGACAGCGGTTTGAATTTTCTACGGCGGTTTGCTGTTAAATCTTGCCAGCGAGTTGCCTTATTTCACCAGCGGCGGTTTGCTTTAAATAATAAACGGCGAGTTGTTCAATTTTAGGCGGCGGTTTGGTCACTTATTCTGCCAGCGGTTTGGCAAAAGTTTGGTGGCGGTTTGTGTTATCTTAGGCGGCGGTTTGCTTAATATCCCATACGCAGCGGTTTGATTAAAAAAAAAAGGGCGTTTATTTTATCTTAGGACGCGGTTGCTTTAATATCACTCCATACGCAGCGGTTTGAATAAACTTAAGTAATTTGTAATCTTTTTTTCTATATCCTTTTTACCATTATTATTTACAATCAAAATAAATCAAAATTTGTGTAATAGGGTTAAAAAATATTTCCAGGTCGAGAAGACAACCTTAATACGGATACAGTTTTGGCAGGAAAAATTAAGTAAAATGATAATTATTCTTATTTCTTTAGCGCTGTTTTAAGACAAATATTTACAAACCAAATGTTAGATTATAGGTAAAGGTAAAAAAGAAAAACATTTAAAATCCAAACCAAAGGAATGGTGGTGTTAGGGTAATACTTTGTGTATTTTGGTAAGTCACGATACCATAATCCTAAGCACAGGGGGGCAAGGGGATGGGGGGCCCGTGTGTGTGTTGGGGGCGCGTAGGGGGGGGGTTGGGGGGCGTGGTGGTAGGGGGGGGGGGGGGGTGGGGGCTGGGGTTTGGTTAGGTTATAATTGATAGTTGGGTATTGTGAGTTGTGGGTATGTGTTTAAGGGTGTTGTTGTGGGAAATAGGGTTTTCGTTCTTATTCATTAGAAAAAACCGGAAATAATAAGTTGATTGTGATATTTTGGTTTTGTTAAATTGTTCCTCTTCTTGAAACAGGTGGGCGTGACGCTGCAAGCTGCGCCGAAATTTCAAACAAATTAACAAACCAAATCATCACAACCAAATATTCATATACGTTTTTCTATTGTAATTTTGTAAAATCCCGGTAAACATCTTATCGGGTTAAATCTTAGACTTGTAAAATCCCGTGAACGATAATAGCATTCTAACCAATACATCAAGATGTCAAATAGAAGATGATTTGGTATTCGTGAGTTTTCCGATACACGGCCACCAAATGCTTGACAGAACAGACTTTGAATCTTGGCAAACAACACATTCGTTTGGTATTGTATTGTTCCATTCCCCAAGAAAGATAGTATCGTCCGCATACAAAAGATGAGACACCACAATATTGTCCATCCCCACCTGAATCCCATGCAAATGACCAGTTGACATGGCTTTCTCAATTACCATGTACAGTGTAACATTCCGTATTTTTCAGGTCATTTTCAACGTCATCTATTTTACGAGTTAATTTTTTTTTCTCGTACGCGTTCGCTTTTAATATTAAGTATCAGGTTAAATCGCGTAAACTAAAAATCAACGATTAATGTAAACGGACACCAAACGAATTAAAGTATTCGTCAAGCAAGCCATATACTACTTTTAGGAAAGTAGTAATCAACTTTTTATATTTTATTTTTGTCGGTTACGTAAAACGTTTACGTTTCGCGATAAATTACGTTTAGGCATTCCCGGGATCACAAAAACTTTTCTACGCTTAAACAAATACCCACGTTTATACCCAATACACAAAATAATCAATATAACATCACTTGGGAGCCTATGTGGCCGAATTCCTAAGGATAGGAGCAAGGAAATATCTATCTTGATGACTAGAGCCCTAAATATCTAAGTAACAAAGATCTAGGGAACCAAGCCTTACACCACCACATGCTCTTGGCTACTTGCTCTATGAAGCTTCCTTGAGACCTTCCTTGAGTCATTGGCTTATTATAAAAGGCCTTAGCTAGTGAATAAACTCACACATCTCTTTTCCAAAGTGAAATCAAGAACAAAACCCCTCATTCCTCTCATACTAGCTCACGGCTCAAAATCAACTTTTTACACAATCCATACAAAATTTTTATACAATCCATACAACCCTTTACACATCAATCCTAAGGCACACTAAAGTGTTTCCAAGCATTGAATCACCATTTGCAAGTAATAATCAAGAAAAGGAAGGCTAGGGCTTTTACTTGGAAAGCTAGGGTTTATAAGCTTGTAAGCTTTAGTTTTGAATCTAAACACGGGTTTAGCACTTATTTCTCATCTCATACATCATCCCTAAGGTCTTCCTAATTCCTTTATACTTTTTATTATCATTATTTTATGTGTTATATGTTATATATGGCTAAATCACCACTAAGGACTTTTTAATACATAAAACAAGGTTTTTATAAAGTTATACACATAAATACTTAGGGGCTGTTTTAAATCCGAAATTCATACAGTGGGTTTGACTGAGTTATTATTTATGTTTATGATTTTATGCACTTATTCTTATGTCATATGGTCATATATATCATGGAAAAGTAAAAGTAAAAGTATGTTAACATATGGTTTAAGTATAAACATGTTTAGGTTAAATTAGGGTTTTATAAGGTTTCTTAATCTTCACATGTGAAAATAATGGAAAGTAAATTGTTAAACTTGTTAATCATGGACAAATGAAAAATATATGGACTAATGGACATTAATATAAGTATCACATATGTTACATATGGTTATTAGGGTTTTTAAAGTAAACTACTAAATTAAATAATACATAAAACAAGTTTTAAACACATTTTGGAAAATAATATCTTAGGGGCTGTTTGTAATTCGAAAATTACATATATGTTTTATGATTTTATAAAATACTACATGTCACAAGGATCGATGGGTCATAAAGAACTCGAAAAACCGATTAATAACGAAGAAGATACGCCATTTACAAGTTTACGATAGTTAATACTTTTATAAAACTATTTTTATAAAAGTTACTATTCATTACAGCAACTTTCATTTTTAAAACATCTAATATATGATATAACTTTACTTTTTAATTCGTGATCGTACTTCGAAAGAATCGTTAAAAAACGGAACTACGCTCTCGAATAAAAACTACGAGTTTACAATAATTATTAAAGTTTATAAAAGTAATTTTATAAACTTTCATGAACAGTTATAAAGTACTATTCATCAGAGGGACCCAATTTATAAATATTAATTACATCTTTTAATATAAAATACGCACTCGAAGAAGATCACTAAAATCGGGATTTAAAACGATTAAGTATTCGATTCAAGTTTACGCTAATTAAAACTAAAAACGAGTAAAATAGCTGTCGTGAACAGTAAAAACACTATTCATCACAGAATATCAAAACATTGAAAATGTAATATTTTGATCACTCGTCTTAATACGAAAGCGTGGGCGTAAGAAATGCGAGAAACAGGCTTAAAACGACAAAGTTATGTCATTTTTACTAAAGGCGTGATTATAAACATTTTTACTTTATAAGCACGGATCGCGCAACACGCCTCTCTCAAATGAGGTGATATAGCTATATAGATTATATATGTTATTAGTTATCGAGGTGCTATATTACTAGGGAATTTCATAATGAGGCTTCTTCGGATGGCGTATTGACGAGTTGTTGGATTTACGATTTAAAGTGTCCTAACTCCTCGTACGTCATGTCATGACCTCTTAAATTATGATAGCCCGAACGATAGTACGATGATAACTATATAGGATTATATGCAGTTGTTGTTAGACAACGTACTTGAATACTGATTCGACCTATATTAACTAGGTTGCATTTGAGCGTTAGCGTGACGCGTTTTTACTTGGGATATTTTGTTATCAGATCACTCACTTGAGGTGAGTTCATAGCCCCCATTTCTATCTCCTTGTTTTATAAACTCTACGGGGTGGAATTACATGCTTGTTTTACTACGGACACAAGTGTTTTGTTTTAAACTGTATGCTATCCAGATTATTACCTGCATATTATTGCATAAGTTACCACAGTGCCATCTAAGTCCCTACCATATCATGAACCGTCAATTACCACTATTGTGAGCGCTAGTGTTGTGGATAGATCTATCGGGACTAACAATCCCCACCTTGAATTTCTGGTCACAAGTTGACCATGGTGCATTTAACATTGAGAATAACTTGTAGGTTGTTTTGGCAGACACCCTACCCACTTGGGGCAAAAACAGTTAAGGCTTCGGGGTCATGAGCTTAGTGCAATAATACATGTTTTTGGACTTCGGAATATGTACTTAGTCCTCCATTACTTGAATCTTGTGGTCCACACTTTTACTTATAAACCTATGAATTCACTCAACCTTTGTGTTGACCTTTAGCATGTTTAATTTCAGGTCCTCAGATATAAGCTTGGATGGGAGCCGTGATGGATATCGAAGAAAACGGATTCTGTGTTTTAATTAAATTCGATGCAACTTTATCTATAAAAACTTATGTCGTCTTTTGGGATTATTAAGCTTTTGTTTAAAGAACTTATGTAGTATGTCTTTTCTTTTCAAAACTTATGGGACCTAATGTATAAACTCTGATTTTGCTATAATGCATCGAATGTTCTTGTTTAAAACGCCATTTTTAGGTCGTTTCCTATATCTTGATTGTTGTACTTTGACGTAGCACCCCAATGTTACCATTCCGCTGCATATCAGATTTTGGGGGTGTTACAGATTGGTACCAGAGCCAAGGTTATAGGGAACTGGGTCATTTTTCAAAACCTAGTCTATAACCACAAATTTTAAAGATTTTCCTTACTTTCATTTTTCAAATTACAGAATCCTTCATCGCTGATCCGATATCCGCGCGCGCATCCCTGATCCGTACTTGCTCTTTTGATTATCATTATAGTATTATATAATTTATATATATTACTTAGTTTAGATCCGATCTCTTATGCCTATCTTCTAGCGTATTACTACTCATTCGTATCGGTCAAGTATATAAATATTGACCATTCCGATTAATTCATGATCAAAACTCTTATTTTCTCGGTTAGTATCATATACCTCAACTCAGTATACTTTTACAAATTCTTAACGAATTTTGTACTCCTATTATTGACAGAATCATGCCTCCCAGAAGACGGTTGAAAAAGGTATCCGTTAAGAGGTTGGTGGAAAGACGTGTGGCTAAAGCTATTGAAGAATACGAAAAGTCTAGGGCTAACCTAGATGGTGCTGGAAGTTCAGGAGGAAACAATGGAAATGCTGGAAGAACTGTGAATGTGCAGGGCTGTTCGCACAAGACTTTTCTGAATGGAAAGCCTCATTCCTTTAAAGGAACAGAGGGTGTTGTTGGATTAAGGCGTTGGATTGAGAAAGTGGAGCAAGTGTTTGAAACTGGCAAGTGTGCCGAAGAAGACAAGGTTATGTTTGCTGCTAGTACCTTCGAGGGTCGTGCGTTAACATGGTGGAATGGGAACGTGCATACTCTAGGGCTCGTCAATGCTAACCGTATTCCATGGACTGAATTCAAGATGATGATGACTACGGAATACTGCCCAGCAATTGAAATCCAAAAGATGGAACAAGAGCTCTGGACTCTGACTCTGAAAGGAGATGACATCGAGGCATACAACAACCGTTTCCATGAGCTGGCTTTGATGTGTCCTGAATTGGTGCCCACTGAAAGGAAGAAGATTGAGAAGTATGTTCGTGGGTTTCCTGAAAGAATCAAGGGAAACATCACTTCTTCAAAGCCTGCAACTTTGCATGATGCCATCAACATGGCCCGTGAACTGGTCGAGCAATCAGTTCAGGGTAGGGCTACTAGAATTGGTGAAAGCAATAAGAGGAAATGGGAAGATCATCAAAGAAACCCCAACAACAACAACTACAACAACAACAACAACCGCAACCGAAACAACAACTATCATCAACAACAAAACAGGAGGCAGGAAACTGCTAGGGCCTATGCTGCAGTCCCAGCTGAGGGTAAAGTTTATGCTGGAAATCTACCTAAGTGCAACCGTTGCAACTTTCACCATAGTGGGCAATGCCCTCCGAAGTGTCAAAAGTGCCAAAAAGCTGGCCATCTGGAGAAAGATTGCAGAGTTAGACCCCCAGGTGCAGGAGTTTACCCTTATCAAGATGTGACGTGTCATGGATGTGGGGAAAAAGGACATTTTAGGAACAGGTGTCCTAAGGCAGGAAACCAGCAGAATGTGGGAGCTCGTGCGAGAGCTTACGCGGTGGGAGAAAATCCACAGCAGAATCCAAATGTGGTCGCGGGTACGTTCCTTCTTAATAATCACTACGCTTGTATTCTCTTTGATTCTGGTGCTGAAAAGAGTTTTGTATCTTCTGCGTTTACATCTTTCATCGATATTGCCCCAATTGCTTTAAACACTAGTTATGAAATAGAGTTAGCAGATGGAAAAGTAGTTAGTACCAACACTGTTTTACGAGGATGTACCTTAACCTTATATAATCATATTTTCAAAATTGACCTACTCCCGACCCGACTAGGAAGTTTCGATGTTATTATTGGCATGGATTGGTTGTCATGCCACCGAGCTATCATAGATTGTTGTGAAAAGATTATCCGTATTCCTCTTTCGAACGGCAAGATTCTTGAAGTCCAAGGCGAGAGGCCGGAAAAGGATCCTGGATCACTTGCGTGTATCAAGGCTGATGAAAAGAAGCTTGATGACATTCAAATTGTCCGAGATTTCTCTGAAGTATTTCCAGATGATCTGTCAGGTTTACCTCCTGTGCGTGAGTTAGAATTCCGCGTCGATCTGATTCCAGGCGCATCGCCAGTTGTTAAATCGCCATACCGATTAGCTCCATCAGAAATGCTAGAATTGTCGAACCAACTAAAAGAGCTTCAAGAGAAAGGCTTCATTCGACCTAGTCACTCACCATGGGGAGCACCTGTGCTTTTTGTCAAAAAGAAAGACGGTGCGATGAGAATGTGTATTGACTACAGAGAATTAAACAAGTTAACTATAAAGAACCGCTATCCTCTCCCCAGAATTGACGACTTGTTCGATCAATTACAAGGTGCGTGTTGTTTCTCCAAGATAGATCTTCGCTCAGGATATCATCAGTTGAGAGTCCGAGAGGAAGATATACCGAAGACTGCGTTTAGAACCCGATATGGGCACTTTGAGTTCACAGTCATGCCATTTGGGATGACAAACGCACCAGCAATATTCATGGACTTAATGAACCGCGTCTGCAAACCGTATTTGGACAAATTTGTAATTGTGTTCATTGACGACATCTTAATCTACTCAAAGTCAGAAGAAGAACATGAAGTTCACCTGAAGACGATTTTAGACTTACTCAAGAAAGAGAAGTTATATGCCAAATTTTCAAAGTGCGAGTTTTGGTTGAAAGAAGTTCAGTTCCTAGGTCATGTGGTCAACCATGACGGTATCCACGTAGATCCTAGCAAGGTTGAATCGGTCAAGAACTGGAAGACTCCTGAATCATCAACTGAAATCCGTTCATTTTTAGGATTGGCAGGTTACTACCGGAGATTTATCGAGAATTTCTCCAAGATTGCAAAGCCCCTCACCATGTTGACTCAAAAGAATAAGACATGTGTATGGGGCGATGAACAAGAAGAAGCTTTCCGTATTCTGAAGGAGAAGCTATGCAATGCTCCAGTGTTAGCACTTCCCGATGGACCAGACGACTTTGTGGTCTATTGTGATGCATCAAAACTAGGTTTCGGGTGTGTGCTAATGCAGAAGGGCAAAGTGATAGCGTATGCATCAAGACAGTTGAAGACACATGAGAAAAATTATACCACACACGACCTGGAATTAGGTGCGGTGGTGTTCGCTCTTAAAATCTGGAGACATTATATTTATGGAACAAAAACTGTTATCTACACTGACCACAAGAGTCTCCAGTACATCTTCGACCAGAAAGAGTTGAATATGCACCAAAGGCGGTGGATCGAGCTGCTCAGTGACTACGAGTGTAAGATCAAATACCACCCGGGCAAAACGAATGTGGTGGCCGATGCCTTGAGTAGGAAAGAAAGGCTTAAGCCAAGTCGAGTACGTGCTATGAGTATCACTATCCATTCTGGACTTAAGACTAAGATTTTGGAAGCACAGGGTGAAGCTTCCAATGATCTCAAAGCCCCAACTGAATGGCTAAGAGGGTTAGAAATACACTTTGAACGACGAGAAGATGGTGAAATCTACTTCTTTGATCGTATCTGGATTCCATCAGTTGGTGGTGTAAGAAAACTAATCATGGATGAAGCTCATACTTCTAGATATTCAATACATCCAGGTGCAGACAAGATGTACCACGATCTGAGAGATTTGTATTGGTGGCATGGACGAGCTCATATTCTTAGATATTCAAATACATCCAGGGTGACCAGACAAGATGTACCCACGATCGAGAGATTTGTATTGGTGGCTGGTATGAAGAAAGACATTGCTGAGTACGTTGAGGTTGTCTTACATGCTCTAAGATTAAAGCCGAACATCAGAAACCCTCAGGATTACTTCAACAACCGGAAATCCCTGAGTGGGATATGTGGGAGAATAAATAACAATGAAAATCTTAGCACAAAGTTACCTAGAAGCAGCGGTGGGTATGATGCGATTTGGGTCATTGTAGATAGATTGACCAAGTCGGCTCACTTTTTACCTATTCGTGAAGATTTCAAAACAGAGAAGCTAGCAATAATTTACATTAACGAGATCGTGCAAGTATGGTTTGTTCCAGTGTCAATCATTTAGTCCGTTAATGGTCGATTCGGCGTCACTTTTGGAAGCTCTTCAAAAGGCGTATAGGTTCAAAACTAAAAATGAGTAAGGCTTACACCCTGAGACCGATGGTCAAATTAAGGTGTGGCGTAACCTTCAGTCACTAGAGGTATGTTACGAGCTTGTGTAATGGATTTTGGTGGTGAGTTGCAACTCATCTTCGTTGGTTGTGTTTTTCTTATAAATAACAGTTACCATAGCGAGCATAAAGTGGTGCGCCATTCGAGGCCTGTACGGGCGGAAATGTAGATCCCCTGTGATATGGACTGGAAATTGGAGGATAGGTCAGCTTATTGGACCAAAACTTGTACAAGAAACGACAGAAAAGATTTTTCAGATTAAGGAAAGTTGTATAACGGCACATGAAGTGTCAGAAAAGCTTTGCTGATAAGTGACGTAGCCTCTTGAATTCATAGTTGGTAGTCGAGTGAAGATGTTAACTAAGGTATCTCCGTGGCAAGGAGTGTACGATTTGTAAGAAAGGAAAATCTGGCTCCACGGTATTGTGGGGAACGTTCGATATAGTTCTAAGAGAGTGTGTTGGTACCAGTAGACCTATCGACTGAAGTTACCCCAGGAGCTGAGTTGTGTTCACGACATGTTTCATGTGTCGAACCTCAAGAAATGTTTGGCGGAGCCAGATGTTCAAGTACCTTTGGACGAGATCGAGATTGATGAAAATCTGCGATTTGTCGAAGAACCTATTGAGATAGTGGAACGAGATGTGAAGAAGCTAAAGCGAAGAAAGATTCCCACTTGGTCAAAGTACGTAGGAAATCTCGCGCAAAATGGAGCGGAGTATACTTGGGAGTGAGACCAATTCCGGAAATGAATATTGAATCTCTCTCTGAATCCGTACTTTCTTCAAGTGCCCGCAATTAAGCCTTGAGATCAAGTCTCTTCTAACAGGAGAGACTTGTAACATTCCGTATTTTCAGGGTCAATTTTCGACGTTAATCATATTTTACGAGTTAATTTTTTTTCTTTTTCAGACGCGATCTTTTTTAATATATAAGTATCAGGTTAAATAGCGTGTAAATAAAAAATCAAAGATAATGTAACGGACACCAAAACGAATTAAAATATTCGTCAAGCAAGCCATATACTTACTTTTAGGAAAGTTTAGTAATCAACTTTTTAATATTTTATTTTTTGTCGGTTACGGTAAAACGTTTACGTTTAGCATTTATAAACGCGTTTTAGACGAACCCAGAAATCACAAATCACTAATATTGCCCAAATAACCCTAGATATTTTTTAGATATTGTTAGATATTTATCAAAAATATCTTTAGATATTTATTAAAATATCTTTTACGATATTTTTCTTTAACTTAAACCCTAGTTAATTAACTAGTGTTCCTATCCAAAACACAAACTTAACATGAGGTTAAGACCCTATCATTAGCATAAAACTAGAAAAATCAGTATCATATATTTCTTATACCAATTTTTAAACATTACTCTCATTTCCGTTCAATCATACTATCACGGCTCAAATAAACCATCTCCATAAACACAATCTTACTTTGATTTTCTAGATCAATAATACAAGTGTTCTACATCTATTCTAGGTGGTTAAGAAAGATCGGAGGAGTTGATTTCTCGTTTCGATAGATTTAAGGAAGTTTGTGCAAGATTCGGGTTTTCAAAGGTATTAAGGGTTTTTCTAGTGTTATAATCTCGGGTTTGATATCCAAAACAAGGGTTTAGATCATTTGTTTCTTTCATCATTCATCCTTCCTAAGGTTATCTTTATTTCCTTTATACTTTTCATTTCATGATTTTATGTGTTTACATGTTTTTTATAGCTAAATCACCATTTAGGACTTGAATATGTAAAAAGAGTTTTTACTTTTGGTTATAAAATTATAACCTTCTTCTTATGTCATGTTGTTGTATATATATCATGAAATAATGGATCTATTAGTATGTTAACTTGTTGTTTAAGTAGAAATCATGATTATGTATAAATTAGGGTTTTTAAAGTGTTTAAAGATGTATATTTTGGATAATAAAGGGCTATTTAAATTCGACACTTATACAGTCGGTGTTGACTTTTTTATTAAAAATATTACCGCATGACGACTTTCCCAAAATGATAAGAAACTTAAATAAAAAAACCGATTTATATTGAAACAGATACATTAAAAATACGTTTACTTTAATACCGGGTTATTAAACTACTTTTTATAAAAAATTTCTATTCTTACAGAAAGTTTATATTTTAAAACATCAAATTTTAGATTTAACTTTTTAAATTCGAGGTCGTACTCGAAAGAATCGCTAAAAACGGAACTATAACGAATAAAATACGACATTTACGAGTTTTACGCTAATTAAAACGTAAAAACGGGTTTATAGTTGTTGTGAACAGTTTTACTTTCACACACAGATAAGTTGAAAATTTTATTTCTTAATATTTTGATCTACTCGTATTGGTAGAAAGACTTGTGGGCATAAGATTAGTCAAATTAGGGCTTAAAACGCAAAAGTTATGTTATATTTACTAAAACGATAATTATAAACGTTTTTACTTAATCAACCCAATTTTTCCAAAACAATTAGATGGTGATTGAGCTATATAGACCTATATGTGGTATTAGTTATCAAGTGCTATATTACTAGGGAATTTCATAATGATGGCATTTCGGATGTAGTATTGGTGATGATACTCGTGGATTTACGATTTAAAGTATCCTAGCTCCTCGTACGTCATGTCATGACCTCTTAATTATGATGTCCGAACGATTAGTATGATGATAAACTGTATTAGATTGCTAACATGGTAGTTATTAGACGACGTACTTGAGTATGATACGACCCATATTTACTTAGGTTGCTTTTCGGAATTTCCGTGAGATACGTTTTCTGACCATTTACCTGATTATTTCATCACCTTCACTCCTATGGTGAAGTTCATAGCCCCATTTCTATCTCCTTGTTTTTATAAACTCTACGGGGTGGATTACATGCTTGTTATACTAGGACACAAGTGTTTTGTTTTCAAAATGTATGGCTTTCCAGATTATTACTTCCCCTCATGCCATATTATTGGCATAAGTTTACCACAGTTGCCATCTAAAGTCCCTACCATATCATGAAAGTCAATCTTACCACTATTGTAAAGTGCTAGTGTTGTGGATTGATCTTTGGGCACTAACAATCCACTTGAATTTTTGGTCACAAGTTGACCATGTGCTTTAACAATTGAGATTAACGTGTAGGTTGTTTATGGCAGTACACCTACCCTCTGAGGGACAAAAAACAGTTAAGGCTTCGGGGTCATGAGCTTAGTGCAATAATACATGTTTTTGGACTTCGGAATATGTACTTAGTCCTCTCATATTACTTAAATCTTGTGGTGGTACACATTTTACTTATAAACCTATGAATTAACTCATCCTTTTGTGTTGACCTTTAGAATGTTTAAATTGTCAGTACATCGGATATAAGCTTGTATATGGGAAGCGTGATTATATACCGATGTGAAAACGGATTCTGTGTTTAATTAAATTCGTTGAACTTTATCTATTAAAAATTATGTCGTCTTTTGGGAGTATTAAGCTTTTGTTTTAATTAACTTATGTCAGTAGGTCTTTTTTCTTTTCAATAACTTATGGGACATAATATATAACTCTGATTCTTGCTAAAATGCATCGAATGTTCTTGTTTTAAACACCATTTTTAGGTCGTTTCCTTATATCGTGATTGTTGTATCGTAAACAACCCTTGCTTATCGATATAACCCTAAGAATAAACCTTCTTAGATATCGATCAAACCAAGAAACCGTTCAAAAAACAAAACCCCTTCTTAATCAAATATCGATTAAACCTTGGAAATCATACCATCCAATCAAATTGACAACCCTTGATTCAAGAAAGTACTCGACGCTTTTTGAAGTAACCCTTGTCGTACTTTTATTTTTGCAAAAAAATTTCGTGTAACCTAAGAAACCTTGCAACCTCGACAACTCTTGGACTTATTCTACGACCCTTTGTTTATTCTGATAACCTTGTGATATAAACCTCACAACACCAAATCAAACAAAGTACCTTGTGCAATAACTCCAAATAATAAGTTTTTATTATTTGAATACTAACCCCCCTTAAGTCTTCTACACCTTGTCGCGAACCCGGACAATCAAAGAACACAAGAAACCTTTTTTGTCGATACTCTGCTGCTCCTTGACGTCAAAAAACCACAACACCAAGAACTTTTGTTGTCGAGAACCTGGTAGCCCAAACAGAATAGAACCCTCCTGATCCTTCCAGAAAAACCGAACAACAAAGACCTTTTCTTGATCGATCCTAGTTAACCAGAGCGAACCTGAGCTCTGATACCACTTGTAGGATTCGACAGCCTACAACCTGGTTACTAGTGCGGAATAAATCCGATCTTGAAGACGAACACAACCCAGCTGATTATGTATGACAAAAAAAAGATGCACAAGAATATAACCCTCAATATTATATGTTTATTGAGTAATGAAATAATGAAGTACAAAACTCCTCCCCCTCACCTCTTTTTATAAAGATGAGAAGGGAGAACAAATAGGTTGGAAATAATAAAGTATAAAACTCTTTCCCCCTTACCTCCTTTTATAGAGATGAGGGGGAGGATGGGCTTGGGCCATAAAGAAACCCAACAACCCTAATATGACTATAATTAGAGTTAACTTTACACTAAACCCCCTGACCTATTGACTAAAGTGAATACTATATCTAACAGGTCATTCGCGAAGTTAGTCTTTAATGACTAACTTACTACACAATTTACGGAAATAGTTCTTTAGGTTATCGGTCCGTTGCAAAGTTTGTCCTTAATGACTAACTTTGCAACGGAACACTGACCAAAGGAGTATTTCGGTAAAAAATTTCAAAAACAACTTACGAAAATAATCCTCGGAGTTATCGGTCATTTGCAAAGTTAGTTCTTAATGACTAATTTACTATACGAAAATAGTCATTGGGTTATCATTCCGTTGCAAAGTTAGTCCTTAACGTAAAACCTCGCACCCCGCAGCGGAGCACGGGTGAAAAATCTCGTATATATAACATTCGGCAGTACGCTTGGGAAAGCGTGAGTTTTTTCACCATTCTCGAGAAATATTTTATGAAAATAGTCCTTGGGGTTATCGATCCGTTGCAAAGTTGGTCCTTAATGACTTTGGAACGGAAGGATAACCAAAGGACTATTTCCGTAAAAAAATTCAAAAACAATTTACTGAAGTAGTCCTTGGGGTTATCGGTCTGTTGCATAGTTAGTCCTTAATGACTAACTTTGCAATGGAACGCTAACACAAGGACTTTTTCCATAAAAAATTTCACCAACCCCAAGATAAATACTATACGGAAATAGTCATTGGGTTATCGTTTCGTTGCAAAGTTAGTCCTTAATGATGACACTATACGAAAATAGTCATCTGGTTATCATTCCGTTGCAAAGTTAGTCCTTAACGTAAAACCTCGCGCTCCATAGAGCGCGGGTGAAAAACCTCGTTTGATTTAAGGCTGAGTCTCTGAAAAAACGAACCGACCAAATTGGACCGAATATATTTCTTTACGGTTATCGGTCAAGATAGATGGGACTAGTTGATAGTGAGTTGGAGCTGAAATGCAAAAGTGGCATATATCAGCCTACATGAAAGACATATATGAAAGAGTGTCACATTTTATCAATTCTCCGTAAGAAAAGTAAGAAGAATTCCTCAATTCTAGATAAATATCTGTAGGGGGAGGCGGGAGGCCACATGCAAATTCGCTTCACTGAGTCGTCACTGCAGAACATGTTTAACATGTTCGAGATGTGCAAGTCTATTATAATAAACGCCATCCAAGTTTCTTTTCCAGATTTAGTAAAACATCAAGAAAATGTCTTTTACCTTGCAACTTTTTCTCGTCTCATCTCTTCCTTTGATTCTTGCCTTACTTCTTTTGAAATCACTATATTTTCCATCAAAATCTGATAAGAACCTACCACCATCTCCACCAAAGCTACCACTAATTGGAAACCTTCACCAACTAGGCTCGAGCCCACATCGTGCCCTTCATGCCATGGCTCAAACTTATGGTCCACTCATGTTGCTTCGCCTTGGCACCGTGCCTGTGCTTGTAGCCTCATCTGTTGACGCGGCTCGGGATATCATGAAAACTCATGATATAATCTTTTCAAATAGACCGAAACTAAACATCCCTAGTATACTTTGTTATGGGTCCAAAGACATAGCTTTTGCGCAATATGGAGAATATTGGAGGCAGGTGAAGAGCATTGCGGTACTCCATCTTTTAACCAACAAAAGGGTTCAATCGTATCGGCATGTAAGAGAAGATGAGATGGCACTTATGATTGAAAAGATACGAGATACCCATAAATCTGAAGTTAATTTGAGTGAGTTGCTTATTTCACTTACAAATAATGTGGTTTGTAGAGTGGCTTTAGGGAGGACATATGAGGGGAGGAAGTTTAAGAGCTTGTTAGAAAGGTTTCTCGAGTTGTTGGGATGTTTTAGTGTTGGGAGTTATGTTCCTTCGCTTGCATGGGTGGATCGATTGACTGGATTAGAGCGAAGAGCCGATGAAATTGCTAAGGAGTTTGATGAGTTTTTTGAAAGTGTTATTGATGAACATGTGAGCAAGAAATTTGTTGGTGTTGAAAGCCAAGATCTAGTTGATATCTTATTAGAAGTTCAAAGAGATAACTCAACGGGTTTTCATATCGAAAAGGATGTGATCAAGGCTATTATCTTGGTAATCAACATTTCTTTGTTATTTTTTGGAGCCTTGATTCTTCATATACGTTAAATTAATTTTTACTGCAAATTAATCTCACATCATTACATCAAAAAAGCTTATCATTTGCAACAAAAATTGCTTAATGTGACTTTTTTTTTATCCTTTATATATATGAGGATGGACCATACATATATAATGAGTACCTAAAACCTTATTTTGTAGATTCCAAAAATGAAGAACAAAAATATTATGATAATGCATACTGGATATTTGGTTTTGTACATGGTCCTAGCCAGGACATAAATAGGCTAAAATCTTAAAAATTTTAATTCATGTTTGTATGTGGTTGATCATCTATATACTCCGTATGATTTTCCGTAGGACGTATTTGCTGCTGGAACTGATACTACATTTACAAATCTAGAGTGGGCAATAAGTGAGCTGTTAAGACACCCACAAGCAATGAAAAAACTACAACAAGAGGCATGGGAAATAGGCCAAGGAAGACCAATGATCACAGAAGATGACTTAGAAAAAATGGCCTACTTAAAAGCTGTCCTTAAGGAAACCTTACGACTACACACTCCCATTCCCCTTCTTGTTCCTCGTGAATCAACACAAGACGTTAAACTACTTGGCTATGACATTCCATCAGGCACACAAGTGATCATCAACGCGTGGGCAATAGCAAGAGATCCTTCAAAATGGGAAGAACCTAATGAGTTCAGGCCAGAAAGGTTCTTGAACAGTCCTATCGATTATAAGGGGTTACATTTTGAGTTCATACCATTTGGTGGTGGGCGACGAGGGTGTCCTGCTATTCAGTTTGCAATGGCTATTAATGAGCTTGTTTTGGCTAATTTGGTGTATAAGTTTCATTTCACATTGGTGAGTGAAGAAGATTTGGACATGAGTGAGTCTATTGGTCTTACCGTTCATAAGAAGCGTCCTATACTGGTTTCAGCAACTTCTTGTTCTTAAATATTTCTTTTTTTTATATGTATATGTTACCTGATAATTTTACAACAGCAACATATAAAGATGCATTGATATCATTATATTTCAAAACTTTAATGTATGCGTTCATGATATATTTTGTCAAAATATATTTTTCATTGATGTCACTATTCCAAAACTTAACAATTTGTGTTCATGAACATGGCGTGAAGAAAGAGCCCAAAACATCAATATAATTGTCGGGAAAAAAAAAGAAGATGGCAAAATATACCGAGGCCCCATGACATTGTCTTCCATCTTATAGGTGACAACCATAGCAATTTTGGCTTTTATTCGTCTTTTAGCTTCGGTGAATGTGTTGTTCACATTCATTTGGAAATACAACTTCATAGCTATGTACAAACTTGAAAACTAATACTAACTATTCTAGCCTAAAACTTATCTAGTAAGCTCAAAGAAAAAATAACTAAAATTGAAAGGAAAAAAAAGTGACTATTCAAATACTATATATTACACTTTTTAACCCTTTTTATCCTTTTTATCAAAAAAAATCTCATATTGACTTTTTTTTTTGTCATACTCTAAGGGTACTTTAATTAATTTTATAAATATTTGAAAGGTCGTTATGCTAACATATCTTATTCGAGATCAGATGCATCCGAATGTCATCAGTTAAATTATAAAATCAGATGCATCATTATGTTTATAATTTGTTTTTTTACACAAAAAAGTTAATTATATGCATTTGCAAGAAGATGCATTTATATCTCCTCCACTTGTATATTGGATGCATAAGAAAAGAAAATTGCACCTCCACATGTATATTTTGGAATTATCTATTTATTGCCCACGGTGCTTCAAGTTTTGAAAGTCATTTTTATTCGTTGGATCAAAGAAACTTTTAATCTGGACCATTGTAATTCCAAGATTATCTATATTTAACTTGAAGCAAACTCGGTCAATACTTAGCTGTGAATTGTGATAACTCATAAAGTAACAAACAAGCTCTACATTTAAGGAAATGTATATGATACACTTTCATTCCCACATTCATTTGCCTGTTAACTCTAATAGATAAGATGTTGACATATTAATTTTAAACTTCAAATACTCAATTTGGCGCCAAATTCAATACCAGGTAGGTTAACAATGTACTATATAAACACATGAGTAGTCACCTTCAACTTTAACCTACACAACACAAACAAATACTGTACTTTATTAGTTTATATCAATGGCAAACATTTGAAACATTCAGGTTCTGTTAAGTATCACTTTTTCAATTATTCATATTTCCTAGCTTTAACACCCTCAAATTTTCACGCAGCGGAACCAACTATTTGGGTGTTAAGTAATAGTACAATAGTCACAAGATATAAAGAACGACTCGGAAAGAGACGTTATAAAGCATTAGTTCCATTCTTAAAATCAGAGTACATAGTTGTTCACAAGATCGTCACCATAAAATCATAAGTTTTAAAAGACATAACATAAAAGTTTTGGAGAATGGAACAAGACAAGTTTATGAAAACTTTTGCGCAATACTCCTCATCCATGCCAAGTCATCATCCTTGATTACCTGAGATAAAACATGCTAAAAAGTCAACGAAACGTTGAAAGAATCCATAGAGTTTATATGAATATAAAAGATTTGAATACAAGTCTTATAATCATCGAGTAACTTGTTGTACACCAAGTTATTAGCTAGTAATGCAATGAGCTCGTGACACCGACACATTTAGACCGCACATAGTGCATAAGAATAATAATAATAATCAACATTTGCCCCCGTTAGTTCGGTACATTGCCACGTACTTACTCAAATCTCAATACAAATATGTCCGTACATTGGGTGTTCCACAATGGATGCATCCCCAAACACCGAACCGGGTTGTCAAGCCCATAGATCTATTAATTGTATTAGCGTCTGCCCATCATAAGCAATTAACGGTTCACGATTGGGGTCTTTTGGCAATAGGTACTCATGCATTTAATCAATTTATCGGGTCCAACATACCGAAAAACTACTTGTGTTCGTTTTATAAAACTAGCATGTATCTCCCTCGCGGGGTTTAACAAAACATTTAAAATTTGTAAAGGCGAGGCTATGAACTCACCGTGAATAGAAGTGCCAACCGAGAAATCACGAAAAGAGTAGAACGTCGCAAATCAACCGTGACCTATGCAAAGTTATAATATGCTTTTAATACTTGAAATATGTATATAATAAGAAAATCATTGAAATTATAATGTATATATATATATATATATATATATATAGCACGCACATAAAATTCATGCTTAGGAATCCAATGACAACTCAACTTACACTTTTCCGAAAATTAATACATTTTAGCTAGGTGATTGACTCACTTAATGAAACACTAAACGGTCGAACTAGTTGATCACCCTCTATTAGATGTTACCCTCTTATGTCGTTTGACTACCATAACTCGCTCATAAACCATAGCCTAAGTAACCTCCATATGGTATACACATTAACATTGTATGCTTAAAAACAATAGCTGCTGGACTATGCAAATGTAGGACAGCAGCTGACCCCCCAAAAAAATTCACAAAAATCTGGAAAAATTCCAGTAGGTCACACATATCATGGACCATCTCTAGTTTTAATTTCGTAGAAAAATATGAAGTTTTGACCCGCCTGCACAGCACATCTCTACAAATAAAATTCTGGACAACAAACACAGTTTGGCACTTGAGTTTGTAAACACCTTTTGACCCACTTTTAAACATCGAAAACCGACGAGGCCTAGCTTGTTGGAAAGTAGACTCGGAGTAGATAATCTTAGTGTCCTGAAAATCTACCAAAGCTATTGGCATGACCAAGTTACGACGTCCTAAAGTTGACCTAAATTCTGCTCAAAAATGTGGTATGCAGAATTTTGCCGAAACTTTTTCCTAACATCAATCGGCTATAACTTTTTCGTTTTTAAAAGTTGGAAGCTTAAATTTTTACCAAACGACCTTTATAACAATAACTATTATCCTAATCTCTTAAACCTCAATTTTGACAACTCTCATCTCACTAAATCAGGCCCTACATTGTGGTCTAAAAGAGGGGATAAAATCCTCACAAATCTTCAATTTTTCACAATCAACATTATCATCCTAACCTATATTCACCACTAAACTACCAATTTCACCAACAAACTTATATTCACATCAAAATCATGGATTCCCAAATATCACAAAAATCAATATGCATGCATATATATGTAAACCAAATCAAAATATAAAAATGCAATACTTACAATGCAATGGAAAAGAAAGAAAAAGTTCAACACAAACCCTAATGAGTGTGGGTTTATTGCCGAAACCAAGGGGAGACCAAGACAAGATCAAATTGATTTTTGCTTTACCCAAACTTGCTAAAAACCTTTAGAATCAAACCCTTGTTGCTCTTGTTGTACCCAATTAACCAAAAACCTTAATTGTTGATCATCTTTAAAAATCAAGATTCTTCAAAAATGTGTGCATGGTGATTTTTGTTTATGGAGAGTGGTTAGGGTTTATGGTAGTAAAGATTTAAGGTTAAAAGGAGTAGATTTGGGGGGGAATTGATAATGAAATTGGTGGTTTTGGTGATGAAGTTGTCGAACAGAGAGGGAAGAACAGAGAGAGACCGATGTTTTCTATGGTATCTCAATTTATGTGTGTGTTTGGATCGGTTATGAATAAGAGGAGAGTGGGCTTTTCATAGCAAAAATTTTATTGAGGTTACTTGGGCTTATGTTATAAAAATAACATTAAAGATGTGGGTTTATTGTGTTTGGGCCGCTGGCCAAGGGGTGAGGAAAGGGGCTTTATGGACTAAATTTGTATTAACCAAGTTATATTATGTGAAAACCTGCCCAAAAACTAATTTAACCCGCTAGTTATTATAAAAACAAATTTTTTTGACTCGGTCTCAGTTGAATAAAATAGAAGATGGAAAATAATAAAATAAAATTAATTAGGCTCTCATGGCTAAGTTATAGCTTTCATTGATTTCTCGATCGATAAAACGAAAAAATTTAAATTGTAGGATTTGCGAAGATTTTAAATTGACGATTTTAATAATAATCGGCTAAAATAATAAAAATGAATTATTTAAAATTTAGAAATTGATTATAATTTCATATTAAGTAGTGACCTTAAGTACGGAGAATTTTTAAAGATAAAAATAAAGACGGTTACACTTAAACGGATAAACTGCCTATATCGACTTAAGATTAACAAGAACGGGAAATTGTGAATCGCGTAAATCGTAGAAAACAAAAGTTCACTTTACAAGAAAAATGAGAACGAAATATGGACATTAAAAGACGGATTGTCACACTAGCTTAACAAAAACAAGAGCTTTTCCCTTAATCAATGCAAGGTTTTTATGTAAAATTGAATGAAATAACTACATGCATACTGGTAATAAGATTTAAATGGTGATGTTAGTAAAGGTCGATTGTGGTTCGGTTGTGTTGTTGGACTAGTTGGTGTATGGATCATATTTTATTTAGCGGCAACTGAATGGAGTTGGCTTAGGAATAAAATAAATCTTGAAATGGATGCCTTTCGAGAGCCTTTGCAACAACTAAAGAATCTGTAAGCTTTTGTTTTTTTATCGTACATATGCTCTATATGTTACATTTTGATTTACCTTGCATGTAAATGGCAAACTTTTGGATGTTGTGGCATCAGGGATATAGTTTGGCTTATGTAGTTGTTTGAGTATTGTTTCTAATTTCATAGCTGAATATAGAGCCATGGAAGAGAGTGAGCATCCCTGGAGAGCATATATATATGCTTTGAAAACCATAATCATATTGTTTGCTTTGGGCACCTTGATTTACTCGGTTCCTGCATGGACCAAAGTCTGGTCATAGTTATAATGTCAAAGAGAATGGACTATGTGCATATCTTTATATAACCTTACTGACGGTGACATATTATTCATGTGAGGTTCTCTATGACTATACTATTATCTGATCATTTAAACGTTTGAATCCAGGCCATGAGGCTCAGCTCAGAGTGATCCTGTTAAAGTTGAGTTAATAACGATGATTTGATTGCAGGTGGACAAAGAGATGCCTCATAAGTTTACCATGAGGACTCATTATATGTACTGTGGTTAATTTCTACCTACCTTTAATTTTTGTACAAAGGAATATTGTTAGTATGAGATCACAATGTTAATAAGATTTTTGTATTTTTTTTTTTGTTAATGAACTGATGTACCCATATGGGAAGAAATGCTCCTCAATTATTTGACTAATAAAAAGTCAATCAACAGATAAGTGAAGAATTTTTGTTCTATGTTAAAACAATAGTTGATAATTTTGTATTGCTGATATTGAGAGTTGATTTTGCATTGTGTACAGGAGTATTGGAATGTACAGTTTTATATTTACAGTTTGGTTTATTCGGTTCCTTATGGAATATATCCAAAGGTAATCTGAATTAACTATGTAAACAAGTTTCTTTATAGTATAATTTCACATTTTCACCAAGAAAATATAAACTAATCTACCATTGGTATCCTATAGCATATTCAATTTTTTTATGAATCTTGTCGATGTTGTAAATTAAGCTGCAAAAGTTATGAGCCACTTGTGTCTTTACATTTTTACAAATAGAGTTAGATACCTTTTTTGTTTGTCCCTAAGACAATATGCTAACTTTACAAGTGTATAAGCAAAAATAAGGGGGTGTTTGAGCAGGTTTGATTATATATAGAACAGATTGCCCAACCTTCAAAAGAATCTTTTAAGTATGGGGAAATTAAAGAAACAATTTTTATTTTTACTTAAGCAATACCTATATAAATTGGTAAAGAACAATACAAACATTTAAATATCCCGCATAGGCTTAACCACAGCTCTTATATATCCATTAGTGTTCAATTTTATGATAAGATGAAGCTTTGCATCTATCAAGAGTAGTAATGAAATGATATTGACGAGGTTCATTTAGGGGTTCCCAAAAGGACGAGTCATTGAACTATCGTATCATGTATATGGCTATGGTTTTTTCATACAATCTTAATCAGCGGATAATCTGTTTCTTTACCGTTTTAGTTAAAATTTGGATGTTATTTTTCAAACCCACTTGATATTGATGATACAAAGAACCATTCCGGAGATTAGCTCAACTTTATTTCTCTAATAGCGTATGTTATCTACTTAAGTAATCATTTTCGCTGGTTATAGATATCATATATGGTGTTGGTAAATGGAAAAGGAGATGATAAATTATTTAAGATTGGTGATATTGATTTTATATTTGAGATAGTATACACTCATTACCCATATTGTTTGCATGTCTGTTGTTCCAAAACATCCATGCTTTCAAAATGAGCGTCTTAAGACTCCTAAGGTATTATGTCATGAGATAAGTTTCAACTCATATAAAAATCAACTTTTACTATATCCGAACGTGCTATACAAAGCACGTATGATGCTTAATTGCTTATTATCCTTGGCTTACAAGGTTCATAGTTTTTAGGTAGTAATTTGGAGTGTATATTGTTGTGTGATAGTTATTGCCATAATTGGACTTTTATATAAAAAAAAATTAAAAATTATTGTATCGTTATACCCGGGCAACGCACGGGTATTGTACTAGTTTAACCGGCTAGAAGTCAATGGAAAAAATAATAATTCTGATCGTTGACAAAGTAAACTGCTATTAAAATGGAACACAATAATTTGATTTTACTATGTATATAACAACCATCTTGATAATAAGATTTATAGTTCATTGAAACTTGGATAGCTGAAGATTGGAGCTATGCTTCCCTTAGTACAGTTTTTGGTTATCTTCTTTTTACCATTGTTTATTTTGATGGTTTTTGTCAAATGGTTTTCATCAGATTCCAAAACCACGATAAACTTACCCCCTTCTCCATTAAGACTTCCAATCATCGGAAACCTCCACCAACTAGGCTTAGCCCCTCATCGTTCTCTTAAAATATTAGCTGATAAACATGGTTCACTCATGTTGATTCATCTAGGAAGTGTACCCGTGGTTTTAGCTTCCTCTGCCAAAGTAGCACGTGAAATCCTGAAAACCCATGATGTAATATTTTCAAACAGGCCAAAAATGAGCATTCCAAGCATAGTAACGTATGATGCTAAAAACGTAGGATTTGCACCTTATGGAGAATATTGGAGGCAATCGAAGAGCATGTATGTGTTCCACCTCCTAAGTGAAAGAAGAGTTTTGATGTACAAACAAGTAAGAGAAGATGAAACGAATCTTATGATTGATTAGATTCAAAATACCTTTGGTTCTGTAATTAACTTGAGCGAGATTTTAATGTCTCTCACAAATGATGTCATATGTCGGATAGTAACGGGAAAGAAAAATAGTAGCAAGAAGATTATGGGTCAGTCAACAGCCTTCACGATGCTATATGCCTAGCGAACCAAACTCATTTTGCAACAAAGAAAAAGAGGCTCTTTGATGTTGTTCAGACCACTCTCTCGTGCTTATGGAGATTCAGAAATCACATTATCTTCTCCAACAAGCGGCCTAGCAAAGACCTCCTGCTCAATGACATCAAACTTTTGTCTTTTAACTAGATTACTTCTAGATGTAAAAAAAACTTGTTTAACCCGGATAGAGTGGTTTAATAACCCGTGTAACGCTCTATCCTACCTTTTGTAACTTCTCTTCTAGCTACTTGCTAGTTTCTAATTTAACCACTGTTCTAAAAAAAGATAGGGGAGTTAATGGAAGTATTGAGTATCTTTAGTATTGGAAATTATTTTCCATCACTTTCATGGGTGGATCGGTTAAGTGGTTTAGAAGCAAAAGCAAGAAAACTTGCTAAGGAGATGGACGAGTTTTTTAAGAGTGTAATTGAAGATCACTTGCATACCAACAAAAAAATAGTTGTTGGTGATAAAGGTGCTGAAAGTGTTGTTGGCCGAGATCTAGTTGATGTGTTATTAGAAATTCAAAGAGAACAAGCAGCAACCGCCAACGTCGTTTTTCATAAAGATGCGATCAAAGCTTTTATACAAATAAAGAGAACTCCTAATTACTGGTTTTATCTTTAATTTGTTGTACGTTGTGGTAAATATATATTTAAACCTTTTTTTCTTATAATTATACGACATATTTTGTTTACACAGCTAGCTAGATACAAGTTCAAAATCCGAAATGTACACCTTAATTGCATGACTTACCATGCTTTCAAGTTTATAAAAAGCAAAAGTAAATAAGTTAAAATTAAGTATAGCTAAATAACCTTGATATTTTTAGGTAAAGTTACAAATCCTATTAAACTAAGAGTTATTTTTTCATTTGAGCTTCTTGTAGTAAATGTTTGTTGCTGGGACTGATATTACATCCACAAGTTTAGAGTGGGCAATCTCTGAACTAATAAGACATCCAAGAGTAATGAAGAAACTCCAGCAAGAGGTAGGAGGAATAGCCAAAGGGAAGGCTAGAATCACAGAGGAAGATCTAGAGATCGTAAAACACCCGTATTTAGAAGTCGTGCTAAAAGAGACCTTGCGCTTGCATACCCCCTTCCACTGCTTGTTCCTCGAGAATCAACGCAAGATGTCAAACTAAATGACTATGTGTGGTATATCCTATATCATAACACGGGGTCGATTCTTGGATCTGGCTAGTTTCTAGAGAGAGAAACACTTGAGAGAGAATATCTTAGAGAGAGAAAGTGTTTTCTATGAAATGAAATAATGAACTAGCTTGCCTCTTCCAAAGTTGGAAGAGGCTATATATAGTACTTACAATATACCGGGTATTCGTACCCGACTTAAAACCGAAAAACGTACTATTAACTATTAAACTACGAGCTATAATAAACAGTAAAATACACGGGGTGACCGAGTCTTTTTCTAATATCTAACAATCTCCCCCTAAGGGAGGTCACCCCTGAAAATACCAAACTTTAATCACTTCAGTCTTTAGCTCGTAGACATTTGATCTCTTGTACATTTGGGATAGTAATCTTTTGATTCATCTTACGCTTGTCTTTGACTGTGATCTTGAGCTTTCTTGAGATCATCGCCCAAACATAATCTTACATCATCTTGTGATGGATCGCCATCTTGTGCACTTGTGAAGAAATACATGACATCAGAGTTTGCGGAAGCTTTGACACCTTTATGAGGTCTTTCATAACATCATAACAAGTGTAGGTCGTGTCTTAGCATTCGGTTATTATCTTGACATTACTGGAACTGGGAATCTCCATCTCCATCTCCATCTTTAAATGATCCTGTAATGAAACAGTTAGTAATAAAGAGAAAATTGATTTGAAAAGACAGACTAAGTGTTTCTTATGAAAGAATTTTGGAACACTTCGAGAGTTTTGATTATTTGTCAAATGATCAATAACCGTCAATTCTTATACTGGAACAAGTTTGATTCACGTAGAATCGCACCATCGTTTCTTTCCAGTTGACACAAGTTTGATTCTTGTAGAATCGCACAAGTCACCTACCAAGAGCTTGTTTGATGTTGGCTCTAGCAGGATTTCCATCTTCATTGTGAAAAACCTTCGTTTCACTCGGATGTTCTGGCAATATCACAAGGATAATGCGTAGGACTCTTAGGATAGACTTGTTTCCACAGTGTGTGAAAGACAAGAGAATTGGCAATGTGTCCTAACGAGATTAATTGATGATCTCTTGGCTCTAGACTCGATAGTGCGTTTTGGTTTTAGTGATCGGAGGCTGGAGCTGACTGCCACCTTTTCAATATCAACTAACTCGGAGTGAGAAAGTCAATAGATTACGTGTTTAGTCTCCGTGAGAAATGAAACAGAAATCTTTTGAGAGATTCTGAGTGGCTAGGGAGGGTTGTGCATTGCATCACTGGGTCCATGATGTCGGTCTTCAATGTCAGCAATCATCTTAGTGATTCTGGCAGCATATGTATTGACCCGGTTTCTGCCTAAGTGTATGGAGGGCTTCTTTCTTTACACCCTTTATCCTTACTATTCTTTTTAATTCTTCAACCCCTTCAGTGCTTACCGAGACTTCATGACTAGAACCTTGTTGGGTTTATTCCAGTACTAGCTCCATCTCAGTCGGCACTATTCCCTTATTCTCACTTTTTCTCCTTTTTTATGTCATACCTAAGGACTTCTACACTAACTAGTGGATTGTCCCTGGGCAGATCCCTCCGGTTCTGGCTGGATCATTGGAACTTGTACCTAACCTTACCAACCTTATATCTCCGATAAAGTAAAATGCATGGTCAGTCTTTTGGTACAGTTCTCCTCTCCATAAAACCAATTGAAAAATTCAATTAAGGTACTTATGATATAAATATCAAAGCGTTTTGTACCTCGATTGTTTTTACTTTTCAGAAACGCTCCCCCTCAAAATGTGCATCGGTATTCGAAATTGTTTAGCACGTTTGGGCGGAGTATACACACGAGTCTTAATAATCACATTTTTATTATTCACATATTTTAATCACATTTTCTCCCCTTATCAAAAATTTTAAACCCTTTGACATTTTGGATATCAATTGATTTAAATATGTTAAAAAATTTGGAGAAAAATGTGCCAATTATTCACAAGTCGTGTATGAAACATATTAATGCTCCCCCTCAATCGTTGAGGGTCATAGATTATTCCTACACATAATCATCAAAAGATATACTACTTATTACTTATACTGTACAAGATATATTATTCACAATAAGATAATATTGACCTTAGTGTCGGAGTGACGATGTCACTCTGTTCTGCTGATCAGTCTGTAGTCAATATCTCTTAGTCGTCCACCGACAAAGCTTTCCAGACTTCGAAAGATTCTCCTGATCTTTAGTCTTCTCTCAATCACCTCGATAAAGTCTTCACTCCTTCTTTTGTCGTCTTCAGTCCATTTCCTATTCTCCATGCCCTTATTAAACTTGAATAGCTTGAAATCTTTAACCATGAAATCCAGCTTTTCTTTGATTCTTGTCAACGTTCCATCGCTAAACTTGTGCACCTCATTTATTCTCATCATCTTCCTATTATCATCCCTGTCTCTATAGATTACTGCTCTTGGTTTGAAGACAATGGTGTAATCTTCTTTGAAAGGAAAATCAGATGCATCCCAGTTAGGTTGTTCCAGATTAAGCTTAGTTTGATAGCTCTCAATGCCCAGCTGCAAGTCTTCCACACGTTTCCTTATGACAATGTTTCTGGTCCATAAACTGACCGCGTTGTGCAAATTAACCTTGTCCTGCTTTGGTAGGTGGTCGAGCTTGCCTTGAATATGAAGGATGTTCAAGTCTTCAAAGTCATTAGGATGAAGACTTTTGAAATCCTTTTCTGAGATCTTGTACTCGTTGTAGTCAGCTCGGCGTAGAACTATCTCTCTCAAGTAGTTGTATCAGTACCTTTCATAAGTCTTGATACTGATAACACTGAGAATTCGCATATGGGATCTGACTGCACCAGTGTGTGATACCATAAGCTGCACTGATGTCATATTCTTGCTCACTTTCAATCCACAATGACGGAACTAATTCTTCAAGCTGTCACTGATTGTGTGGGTTCACATCCACATGATTGAAACTATTCTTTAAGTCCAAAGTCTTGATAAAGGAGCGGCTTTAGAAGCTTGGATATTGAAAAGCTTTGTTTCGTTCTTTGCTCCTGTCAGAAGATACTCCAGATCTTTATTGAAAAAGAATTGTGGTTGAATAGTCACCTGACCTGGAGGTCCTCCTAAGGGCAACAGATTGTTAATATCAGGTACATTCCGATGACCCTCAGGATTAACCAAATCAATCTGATTTGTGAGAAGCTTATGATATTCTTCCATTTGAAACTGAAGAGAAATGTTGTTCTCATGAAAACCTTTCATGTTGGGATCTGAGATTTGATGATTACAAAACTACATATGCTTATATGAAGATAAATGAAACAAGAAGGACTTAATATGATATGTTGGACTTTGACTAAAACATTAATGTTGATTGGAAGTTACAAAATCAACATTAATATGATATGTTGGACTTTGACTAAAACATTAATGATGATTGGAAGTTACAAAATCAACATTATGATATGTTTGACTAAGGTTTTCTTGTAAACCCTAGCCTCTCTAGTATATAAAGAGAGGTAGGGTGAATAGTTTGATTATCCATCATAGTTAGATCTCTCCAATGAGAGTCTAATAGTTAGCTTATTAGTTTGTGTAATAGTTAGTTATCTAGATAGCATAGTCGACTGATTAAAGTCGAATAGTTTATAGTTTATTAGTATGAATAAAGAAAACCTTGTGATAACATTGATGTTCTTATTTGTTATTCCGCTGTGCTTTATATCATTCAATGTTATTATATCCTAGATGGGCAAAACGATCTATGAAGCCTACAATTAGGTCTTTACAATTGGTATCAAAGCGGGTTGCTCTTGATATCTAGGATTCAAGGTTTTATGGTCGAAGAACGAAGAAGAATCTAAAAAAATCCGTTTAGGGTTTTTATGTTCGTCACTTTCTGAGCAGCTGTGGTAAAACGATGATAAATTATTCGTTAACCGTTGGATCGTCATGAAATTTTAACTCGAGGTTCTATACACCTAGAGGTACGATCTTACCAGAGTGATCTTTGATTTGAGTCTTCAAATTAAAGATATGATTTTTATGAAACTGCTGCAGAAAAGGTTTGTGATTACTTGGCATTATGAAATCAGAAGTCACAAGGGTTTTGGTGATCAGGTATTAGTTTAAAGGAAAAGAAGCAGCAGTTGCTAATTAGTTTGCATTGATGTTGCTCGTGTTTAATGAAGAAGTAGCAACAATATCAGCAGGTATGGTTTTTGCTTGCGTGTTTGATCAAAAAGAAGAGCAGCAACATGTTGGTTATGAATCTGGTATGTATGGTAGTTTTGATCATGGTTTAATGGGAAGGAATGTGATACGCAGTTATTTGGGCTATGATTATGGAATAAGGATTTGCTTTAAATATAAAATCCTTGATTTTTAGGGTTTGTTATGTTGTTCCCATAATTGTCGTGGTATTTATGCTTGGAATGTTGACTGCGTGAAGTATGTGAGGTGGATACAGCTGTTATGGGTTCATGTGTGGTTTGGTTACAGATTGTAATAAGAAGAAGACGTGGGTTTTATGGAGTAAAAATTGACGTGTGAAAAAGAGCATCAGGTTAATATTGTTCGATCATTGTTTATTAGTACTCGTTGATTTTTAATACTTCTACAAAGGTATTTTACATTGGTAATGATCGAATAGTTTAAACTATCAACGATACTACTGATGCCAAGACACAAATTTAATACTGCTTGTTGATTTGAGTTAATCCTGCCAAGGTTAAAGGTTAATACTGGTTGTGTATTTTTAATACTGGTCGTTGCAAGGTTAATTCTGCTGGAATAGTGATAGTACAGTGACAGATCTTGTGTCACTAAAGGGTATGGGAGGAAGGAGCATGGGCCTTTGTGACAGTTTTACAACAGATTTGTAACAGATTAGTGACAGTTTTAGTAACAGTTTAGCGACAGATAATGTACAGATAATGTGTCCGCGCTAATAGCAGTTTAGTGGAACAGTACTGTAACAGAAGAAGGGTCCACTAACAGCTAGTTTGGTTTGAAGCCACGTCCCTGAAGAAGTATGTAACCGTTTGTTTTGTCCGATATATCTAGTTAGTACTGCTAGCTTTGACTGATATCGGATAGTACATGTTTTTGACGCATTTGGATCTCGAACAATGATGAAATAATGGTTTGTTTTGGAGACGCGCACTCATTATGAATCATTTGATGCCAAATGGCATTTTTAATCACACTTATGTGACAAGGGTAAACCTTTTTGTTTACTTACAAACAAGGAATCAGTAATATATGAAGACATTTGATGCAAATGGCTTTTTGTTTACGTACAAATTCATCTTGGGCAACACAAAGTATCCATAACGAGCCATCATTACCATCTCGAATTACACTAGTATATTATCACAAAGCTAGCCATATTCTAAATAATCTTCTGTAAGCCCCAATACTAGCAGTACTAAAAAGCATGTAGCAGTATTAAGTTTACATTCTTACTTCGTTCAACAAATATCCTACATGCGTCGTCCGTTAAAGCACTTAGTGTATACTGTTGTAAGTAGAAACATTCATGAAATTACTTTGTAGCTCGCATAACCAAATACACAAGCAAGCACTAAAGCTCCTTCCGTTAATAGTATGAATTACCCCATCTACAGCACTTACAATTACTACAAATCTTCTGATAGTCTAAACCTGTGATGCCTATATCAAGAGCCCCAGGCTCTGAGACCACTTACAAAGGAAGATCTATTATAAGCCCATCTAGGAAATATGTTTTTACAGATAATATAAATATACACAACGTGAATAATAAGTACACATTATATTAGCAAACAAGGTTTTTATTATCATACGTTTTCACCATTAGACCCAAATCTAATCTACTTTGGCACTACTGAACAAACTATTACACTAACATAACTATTAACTAACTAACTACTATGTACACACACGCACACATTTACTAGACTCTCATTGGGAGAGCCTCTATGTTTTCTGGATGCGCCTAAACCATATGTCTATGGATCTCTTTTATAATAGGGACGAGATCCAAGAACTTACACAAGAAAACTAATATCCATCAAAAATTGTATTAATACTGTTAGTTCAATGTATTTAATAGGGTTGACTAAATAATTAGGAAACTAAATCAGCATTAATCTTCTAGTTGTTAATTAATCGTCATCAGCATAAGTCGTTGCTTTGACTAGCGTGTAATGAGACATCTTTCAATTCAGCGATTAATCGATTGTTCTTAATTTAACTGCATTAAATGAGAAGATAACTATTGTTTGACTTCAAGTCTTCTAGAATCCCATAATACTGAATTAGTCCTTCTTGTTTCATTCTTTTGTTCTTTTGTCTCATCAAATCTGTAAATCCCAACAAATTGGGTTCGGGAGCCGTTCAAGTATCTGCACTTAAAGATGAAGAGTTTGCACAAATAATAGATTTAGGAGAACATGCTTCCTTTCCTAATGGTATTGCACTATCATTTATGTTGAGGCAAGTTTCAACAGTCTTTCCCATGGGAATCTACCTAAGACCTACATAAGTAAAGATTCTACCCGTTGGTTTCCATGTAAGACCAGATCTAGGAGGCGTTGTTTTCACATACACAGCGGAAGACTTGTTTGGGTAAAACTTTTATCCTATAGGGATCTGTCTTCCAGGTTTCTTAGTGTCACACCCCGTCAATGGCGGAAACACGGGATGCGATGATACCATTCATCGTACAAGATACAAGATTATACACTTTATAATTCACATTCATAAAATTGAAGTTTATAGAACTTTACAAGTTAAAAGCTTAACATAATTTAAAACCACGTCCATCTCTACCCAGTCCCCTTGGGTTACATCTTTTCTCTTCTAATACCAATCACATACCTTTGATTTGACACACCTGAAAATGATACTCGAAAACGTCAACAATAATGTTAGTTAGCTAATGGGTTTGACCTTAAACCCAAAAGCTAGGCCAATACTTCAATAGTGGACAATAGTGATATATGACAGTGAATATATGCAAACAACTCTAGCATCACCGCTAATCAATAACCATATGTCACTTACGCACCTAAAGGGCCTACCAGCTGGAGCACTAAAATTAGGGCAGGACCATTTGGGCAGGACCAATACACAAACTAGGGTAGGTGTACCCATCTGTCCAATAATCACACAAATACTGGGTAGGCGTACCCATCCGATCCAGTAATCTCACAAACCACTGGTGTTTGGCGTACCCATCCGATCCTAACTATCATGCATAACGTAATATTCTACTTACAGTCTTATAGCACATTTTCTTTGGCCAAATGACCGAAAACCACATTTCGCACAGATCATTTCAAAATAATTTTCAAACCACTTTTGAGTTTCAATTTGCCACAACGGAATCAAACTCAGTAAATACGTGGGGCTACACACGAGATACCCTACACAACTCAATGTGAGCAAATCACATCCCAGCAAGCCCACAACATCTCAATAAAGCAGAAACACAAATCAACCCTCTACGCCAAGCCGCCACAAGTGTACCTAGCAACGTGTTTCCTTTATATATACTCACTATATTAATATTCGTACAAAATTATCTTATTGTACAAGTGTTCGCCTTAACTCACGCAAAATCCTCATTTATCCATTCGTAATAAACCATCTTCTTCAATTCTATATCATTTACTTAACCCGTTATCTCATACCGTTAATCTCATTACAAAAACCGTCGTCTTGTTACCAAGACTTTATCTAATTATCAAAACTTGTGATCGCAGTTTATGGTTGTCGTGGTGTTAATTACGCGGAGGCAACGATGTTCAAATAATACTTCTCGGCAAGTGCGACATCAACACGATATAGCTCAAACACCGCAAACTGTTGAACGATACAACCTACCAAAATACTCCGCGAAAAGCCGACGAAAAGAATCTTTGAGCAAGGAGCGAAAAGCAAAGATAAATAATCCACCTTTCCGTAGATGATACAATATATATTTATATGTATATATATTTTATATATATATTTATATATATATATATATTATATATATATATATATATATATTGGGACCGTTCTTTGCAGACCATTTTTTTGTACAGTAGCATACAGGATTCACTTTAACCTCAATTAGAATTTAGTATATTACTTTTCTTATATAATTCAATAAGGGCTATATGTAGTCAAAACACATTTTTGTGATCTTTTTTTTTGGTTGTTGTTAATTAAAAAAACGTTTTTTTAAACCCCTTAATTTTCGGAATTTAAAAAAATAAATTTTTTATTTTTGTTATATGTGAAAACAAGACCTAATAGCAACACATATATTGATGTATGGAAGGAGATAGGAAGTAGAGAGTATCGAGACAAGTATTTCACTTGAGAGTCTACCATTACCAATATATCAGTCGATATTTAAGCCATCTTAATCATCAATATATTAAGTACAAATAGTGAGTCATAATGTTTGAAAAGTTCGGAATGTGGACTAGCCACATAATAAATAAATCATTTATAACACTCCCTATTGGCTATTCCATCATTGTTCCCTACGCTTAGGTGTGTTGCCTCGTGTAAAAACCTTGCTTGGAAAAAACTGTGGGACAAAACAAAGCTAAGGAAAAAAGAGTTGCAACGCGTCTTATAATCCCTCTGATGTATATTCGCTCCTCTGATTGATAAGATCACTTAAGTTGATTGGAGTCTTCACATTCAGGGACGTGTGAACCAGCTTCTTAAATGTTGAAGTATGGACGTGCCTTGGTACGATAGTCTGCTTGGTTATTCTTGAATGAACCTATATTTTTGAACAATAATTGTGCGCCTCTCTTCTGCAAGTCAGGAGTGATAATGAACTTCGGTTAGAATATGTTGGTTTTGTCACCTTTTTATGTATCTGTCGTGTTATGTTGAGCCAATAAATGTCGCATTATCTTCATGTAAACTGTGGGTGCACTCTTGGCCTAAAAGAGAAATCCTCACACATGATTCACGAATATCGTTGTGTCATACTTACTCAACCATACGCATTCTCCGACTCGCTTCATGGATGGCTAAGATCTTTGCCGTGATTCGATGAAGTTGGCAACTCATTGTTGCTTTACGAGATGTGCATGATCGAAATAATAGCATTGGAACTTGTGAAACATATCCAGGTTAGGATTCGAACGGTATGGGAATCAGGCATATATCCCTGCATCTGCAAAACAACTAGATTCTTTCGGATGGGTTAGTATAAAATAAACCCATATAATGTACCTTGAAAGTAGCAATATATTTGTTTCACGCCTATCAAATGTCTTTTGTTGGTACTAGAGCTTAACCTTGCCAATAATGTTCAATGGAAATTATATGGTGTGTGTGTGTGTCCCGATCATGATAATGTTTGGATCTTTACGATTTTACGACACTGCAAAGCAAAAACGATCCAGATTCCTACGTAGGATCTTTGCTTGCTTCGGTTAGTATTATAGGATGCAAGATCTTATAGATCCTCCAAAGAGGTTACTGGCTATGTGATTATTTTTACTATTGTAACAATCTAACGGGCTGTTGATATTAAAGATGAATAGCCATAAGCTATAAGCCCAAACTATTACAATACTGTCCTGTCCTTGGATATCATCGTTCATTATACGTTATAGACTGCGCCTCATTTAAAATAACATTTTCAAGAAAAACCCCAATGGATAAAAAACTATGATGAAGAAAAGGTGCAGTGCGCATTAATGTCTCCATCAATTTAATGTATATATTTCAAGCATCGAATGCTAATCTTCTAAACGAGTTGCTCAAATACTTTTGTTGACAACAACTTTGTAATGAAGTTTCACCAAGATTTGTTGATGTAAGTTAAGTCTGCAATGATAACCAAAATATATGTGTAGCTTCCAAGTCCCAATATTCAAATGGCATTAGTTGACAAAGTATTACAATGCAAGTCTACAAATACTAAAAGAGAAGAATAGCTTTCTGACGCATAGTCTTTGCAAAATTGAACAACATGAAAATCAATTGCATTATAATTTATGTTTGTACTGAGGACCACTCATTTACTGTGCATAAATACAATTTTATATAATATGCGTCTAAAATGTTATTATTGATCATATAAGAATTCTATTAATTGATCAAATAAAGTTATTGAGAACTTTATTAATTGTTTCTAGAATTGAATTTGTGAGTCGTGTTTGAGGCATTACATATCCTTCATAGAATATGAGAGCTCTAATAAATCCTATATTAGAAAAAATAAATACTTATCTCACAAATATCAATAAGATATTTACATCCCCCTGACGTTATAATGTGTGTGTCTTAATAATCAACTTATTGTTTTTGTGAGTGTTATTTATTATCACAATTCAAGTATCTTAAGTGAATATCTTTAGAGTCTTTTTTTTGGTTGTTCACACATAATATATCGAGTGTTTATCAAACTATTTTTTACACATTGATGTGTTAGAACTTCGCGTGTTCCCAGTAGTTTTAGTATTATTGCAAGATACTGTGTCTTTTTATGTTGGCCAAACATTTCATTGAGCTCATATTTGGATATTAGTTGATTTCTGATCCTCATCATGCATAATAGCAAGCAATATATTGTATGTAGACAAATTTATCGACGTCATTTTTTTCGATTCCATATGATTCAAGACAAAGCTAGAATTTACTTGAGATTCATTAGCTATTGACGTTCTTTGAAACCTTCATGTTTGTGTCTCTTATGAGACTAATCATGGGGTCGTTTATACCTCGAAGGAACCATCTTGTTTGCATGCTCTATATTTTTCATCCGAGGATTTTATTTTGGGAATCATTTTTGTTACCAAGCTTTGATGCATGGTCTTAATAAAATAGTGTCCTTAAGGGACAAACTTATAATCTGTGATGAGTTTAGCTGAAATTTTGTAAGGTATTAGATTATCAATTGAATAATAAATTATATATATTTCTTTCTCGAAATGATAATAGAATATGATAATTCATTCTGAATCTGCAACTACTTCTCTCCCATGAAGGAATTATCCTTCTTCTTACTATCCTTATATGTGCATTTAGGTGGGGTAATTTGCAAAAAAAAAATTGAAACGAGGATATGTTAGTTTATAAACCAAAACCGCTAATTATAAAAGGAGGATTTATAATAAACATTATGGCATGATGCTAATTTTTGTAGTTTGTGCATTATTATATATTATGGCCCATTACAACAAACACAAGGTTTATCTCTCATTTTCATTTAATAATTTAGAAGTAAATCATCGCCTATTCATGATGACAATACTTACTTTGGAATGTTAGGCTAGCATTGAGCTATTGTATTTTCATGCAAACTGCGTGGTTTGCAATTTATAATGACCATTTTAGACGATGCATTTCGATTTTTAAATCTAAATGTTCATACAGGATTGTATGCCTACATATTCCACTTTGTTTTCTTTCCAAGAAAATTGAGATTTCATTCTAGTGATAGATTGATAATCTAACTTCTTGTGAGAGATAATACATTAGTTTACAAGAATCTTATTCTTCTATAGTTTTAGCATCTTTAATGAATCGGGATGGTGTAAACCGGTCATGCCAAAAATATTAGAATTATTGTCATAAACTTATGTTATGGCTAGTGATTATCTCTGCACTAATCTATGATTTAATGCATGTAGAGAAAGATACAAAAGGATATAATGCATTCTTAAAATTTGAACTTTGTTCCTCTTGACAATTGTGTATTTTTCTTTTTGACAGAGCAAAAACGTGTTAGTTATAGATTCTTTGACATCTATGAATATAGTGTGCAATTAATATCTTTGAATACTTGTACTTTGCATAAATCACATTGTATTTTTTTTTTTCTTGCTTTAATTAGCATTTTTGTTTGCTATTTTCTTATTTTATTTTGCTACCACTAGTGGTTTGATGTTTGTCCTACTTACCTCGACCATATTGTTCCATGATAAATGATCTTTAAAACATTTATCTTTTATGATGTTATCACATTACATTGAGGAGTGAAGATTTAGATTTGTTTTGCGGTTTTCCTCATTCACTTGAGGGAATGGATAACTTTATGTTGATCTACTCATCTTTAATCTTGCAACTTGAGGTTGCTAACAAGTTCTTTGAATTAACACGATAATAATTAATTTCACCACGTCCATAATCACGATATCTACATGATCATCGTTATTGAGCACATTCTAGTTGAGTGAATGGAGCAAATTTAGTAAACGGGTTTATCGTGTTTGTTAAAGCATATCCATTGCTTTGTTTAAAGAAACTTATATTAAATCATCGTTCTCGATATATGAGCATATTCGAGGCATTAACCTTTTTTCTCCATGCATATTTTCTTGTTTTTAATTCAGAGTCGGTTAATACACAATATGTGTGTGTGAAATTGTGTGCATTTTACAGAATTTATTGCTTTTGATGGTCAAATCTTTCTTTTAGATTTTTGTCATAATTTAACGAATCTTTTCACCGTTGATATATGGTGTTTTTTAAAATACTGATTGTGATGATGACCAAGATATCATTGTTTTAGTACACTCTTTAGACAGGGAGGACCTTTTTTTTTCTATATTCTTGGGTGTTTTTTTTTTTAACAATAACTTGAACGTTATTGTACTTTTATTTATTCAGGCATAGTATTATTGTTATAATAGATAGAATATCATAACATGACTTAATATTAAATGATTATATGATATAATTAATAATCATTTTGAATGATTAAAAATAATAATCATAAAGCTGAGTTTAAAAAATGAATTTGTATTATTTATTGAACGTTGATGTTATATGTAGTTTGTTTTCTTCAAGAGATATCAAATAGATCCTGAGGTGATTAAAAAAAACACACATATAATTAAATTTGAGTGATTATGTTAAAAGCAAAGAAAGAAAAAAAATGCATAAAGATCAATGAAATGAGGTAAATCGGTGGAAAACACATAAAACTATTTTATGTTATTTAATTTATTAAAGAAATCTGATAGAACTTGAGGTCTTTGTTACATGTTGTGTGTTTTTTTAACATAACACGGGTTGTGTTATTGATTCTATTGTTGAATCATGTTTAGAACTTGATGTTTCTAACTATTTTATTTCTTTTCTCTTAACATAAATGATATTGATGTTGTTTGATCCTTTGAAGGAATCATCACTTTGAACATTATAATGCATAACTTGAGGTTATGATATTTTTTGTAGACTTATTTTTTAATAGAATTCATGATAGAACCTTTAGTTCTTATGTACTTTTCTTTTTAATTGAGTATAATAACACAAAAAGTTAGGTATTTTGTCTTTTAAAAGAGTCGATTGTAAAATATAAAGTTTTCGAGGGTCAAAAAATAAAAGTGTAACATAATTTGAGGTTATGTTAATTATTAATTTATGTCTAAAACAAAAATTTAATAACAATAACTTTGAGGTTATGTTATATTTGATTCTTTTGTGAGAATCATGATTGAACATTAAAACAATAACTTGAGGTTATTGTATTTTGATTATCCTTAACGTAGTATAACTTGATTCTCTTTTTTTTAATGAATCATAGTAGAACTTGAGGTTCATACTATTCTTTTTTTTTAAACATAACGTGAGGTTATGATATTGTGATTCTGTTGAGGGAATCATAATTGAAATTGAGGTTCATAATAATATATATGTATGTGATAACAACAATAACATTTTTATGTTCTTGTAAATTACAATAGAGTTTGCTTTAAATAAAAAATAAAAAAATTATGTATCTCTTAACTTTGATAAAACCGTATACCATGGTTTTTTCTTCTTTCAATCAATCTCAGATATACCAAATTAAATTAATTTTACAAACATGCTTGTTATATTAGATATTGGTTCATGTGAACCAAATAACCAATAATGATAATATTATAGCACAATGATAAGAAATCTAAAATTGACGATGGTAATTATACTTGAATATAATCAGATGGATTATAACACAATACCATTACCGATCAAACTATGAGCTTTTGTAGATCATCCAATTTACTTCTTTTTCTTTAATCATTGACATTCACATCAATAACACTTACATCTCTTCTTACATCTCTTTATCTTTATCTCTTTCTTGAGACTATCGTGCTGATAACGTGTTGTGAAACAACGACCTAATAGCAACACATATATTGATGTATGGAAGGAGAAGAAAGTAGAGAGAATCGAGACAAGTATTTCATTGAGAGTCATACCATTACAATATATACAAGTCCGTATATATAAGCCTCTAATCATCAATATATTAAGTACAACCATTAGTGAGTCATAATATTTGAAACGTTACGGAATGTGGATAGCCACATAATAAATAAATATTTATAACAATTTTATATTTTTTTTTAGTATATGCATTTTCAGAAGAAGAAAAAGCGAGTGCATATGTGTTTTTTAAAATATTATAATTTCCATATGTTTCTAGTGTATATTTTTTGCTTGAAATAGGAATTGCACATATGTTTTAAATGTACATTCTTTAATCTTCAACATTTATAACCAAAAACATACAATCTATAAAATTTATAACAAACAAAAAACATGAATAGTATATACAAGATTAGATATCGAATGAAACACAATTCAAATTACAAAATATGTATTTTGTTAAATATAGATGCACAATGTCATCTAAAAACATGTGTGCACTCTTCCAAGAATATACTTGCAAGCTTTACTTTCCCATTAAATTCATTAAAACATAGATGCACACAACACTTGTCTTTACATCATCATAATCAACTTTTCTTCATAAATGATGTACTTGCTAAAAACACATGTGTATTGGCCCCATCTTTATCGATACCTGAAATTACAAACATTTATTATTATTTTTATTATGAACACTAGCAAACACATATGTACAATCTAAACACATACGCACAAGTTAAAACATATATCATACATATTTTCTTGATCTCATATAAACCTTAAAACACATATGCACAATCTTTTCACGGATTTTATACAAGCTATAAAACACATATGCACTCTTCTATTGAATTTATATTAACCTTGAAACATATATGCACAGTCTTATATTTAGGAAGAAAACAATTATATACTTCAACTAAAAGTAAAATAATATTTAACCTATTAAACCTTTGAGCATTAAGAAAAAAAACAAGTTGAGTATCTAACCCATTTTACCGAACTAATTAAATTAAAAAATTGACATCATGTAACCCACGTTAATGTGCCATGAAAATTGTTATTTCTATTCTTCTCCCTTAAATCTCAAAAGCTTCACGTCCCTTACTCTATTGTATCTCTAAAACAACATTAAAAAAAAAGAAGCATCATGATAATCAACAAAGAAATAATAATGTGATGCCAATCCCTTTAAAGAGTAATCAATAAAGAACCTAGTAACATACATGATATGATTCAAACAACTCTAAAACACACTAATAATACAAAACAAATCCAACACTATGAATTACCACAAAAGACCTGAAAAAAAATTTAAAGTTAAAAAACAGATCCAAACCATGAATATTACTCCGGTTATATTACTGTAGCATTTATTTAGAAACAAGCTACATCAGTTTTGACATTAGATAAACAAGCTACGTCAGCTTTGCAATGAGGACTAAATTACTGATTTATACCACATACAGATATATTTGGCAGGTCCTTTTTCACCAGGTATATTACGCGTTTAATAAGGAACTTCCCTAAGTTAATTCCTGCTAAGCCAGGCTGCAATAATCAAAAAGTGGTATGTATTTGTCAAATGGAAGACAACTATCATACGTATTCAATTCAAATGAAATCTATATCATTAGCTACTGCGCAGCTAAAGTTAAACAGCCACAACAACTATACGAAAAACAACAACATGAAATGACAATGAGTGTTACCCGAGTTGAGGTTATAGAGTAAAACAATGCAGTAGTTGCTTCGTGTTTAGGTGTTGGAGGATCATGCCACAAGTTTACACTTCCTGTAATGGAACAAAATCTGGTGACTATTAATAATTGCTAAGGGGTCCAATGATAAAGGATAAGATATTCACCTGTATGGTACAATGCTAAGTGCATGTGTGTTTCACCTATTGATATGAGAATGTCACTCGTAACATTTTCATATCAACCTTAAAACACATATGCACTACGTGTTGATAATAACCTTAGCAACACCACCACATAGACAAAGTTATGATGCTAAGTGCACGTATGTTTCAATGCTAAGTGCAGGTATGTTTCGGTGCTAAGTGCATGTATGTCAAAGAGATTCTATGGTTTAGTGTTAAGTGCATGTATGTTTTATGTTATAAAAAATGAGCCATCCCCACCAAGTCTGAGCTTATCTTTAATAAGTAGGTTACGGCTTATGAGGAACAAGCTTATAGGCTCTTGCTAGGTGTTTGGATTCACTTATGATATATAAAAGGTGGAAGGAGCTTGCAATCCTAAATAAGACCCACTAAAAGAGAGCTTACTGAGTCCCCCCTAAATAAGCCTAAGTTTATAAGCTCATCCAAACACTTAGATGAGCTTTTTCTTTAGTAAATAAACTATAAATAAGCTAATAAGCCCAAAGAATAAGCTAAACCAAACACCCCCTTACCTCTAACTAACTATGATTTTTTCGAAAGATAATCATCTTGCCCTTTCCATGTTTGCTACTTACATAGATACTCAAATCGAATGAAATTCCAGCAATCATCATTATTTACTAAGCCGAGAAGAAAAATACCTTTAGAAGATATGCCACTAATCGAGAATGTGCTTCTGTTCCAGGTGTTAGAGCAAAACTAAGAAACAAAGAAACCACATAAGCCTTTAACTTCCTATTAAACGCAGTCGTCAACCTGACTGCCCTTGAAATCCAACGGACTTCACGAGAGTGAGCTCCAGTCTCAATCAATCCAGCAATATCCTTCAAATCTAAAAATCAATTTCAATTCATTTCTACAAACACAAAGGTAAATTTTATGGTTTAGTGTTAAGTGCCTAATACCTGTTGGTGAAAAAATTCCCAATCGAGCCATCCCCACCGAGTATTTCTATGTTATAAATTTAAAGATAAAACCTTGGCTGTGAAACCTTTAATGACGATCAATAATTTTTTTTTTGAAAACCTTTTTAAGAGAAACTAGTGACGAGGCAATAAAACAAAAAAGATAACCTGGAATGGATAGCCCACCATCGTCCAATCTTTGCCGCCGCCATCATCCTAATCCAACTATCGCCGCTGACCTCCTTTTTATTAGTTCATTGGTTATTAGATCATTGGAATTGGTGGCGGTTCAGTCGGTTGAGTGGTGGTTTTTATGTGTTTTGATGTAAAGAGAAAAAGAGAGATGAAGAAGAATAGATCTGAGTTTTTGATGGAGGCAGTTAGTGTATGAAAGAATTAAAGTGATTTTTTATTTTTCTAACTAATAATTAATTATACTCCTAAATTAGTAGCACGTTTCTAAAAATAATAAATGTAAACTTCCTATATTGCCTTTAATTTATTTATTTTTCCAAAATAAGTAGCGGATATTTACAAAAATGATATGTTGCATTAATATGATGTACATCATGCATTATTAAGAGTACAAAGGCTGGTTCTGTGAGTTCTGCATGGCATTATTAGCAGATTAACAAATGCTGGTTTATGTACCAAAAAAGGTTTCTGCAAAAAAAATGCCACTATATATCATATATTATCATATATTAATATATATATATATACATAATATATAATATAATATATATAATATATATATATAATATACACAATACATAATTATATTAATTATTTTGTCTTTATTATTTTCATCTTATTATCAGGCTAACAGGGTAGAATGTCTCAACATTAAATATGTCCAAAAGCTTTTACCTCAAAACTAAATCTTCCTTAAAAGTTCACCTTTCCATTTTCCTTAATTAAATCGACACAACGGTGATAAATAGTAAATATTTTACGAAAAGTTTCAAGAAATTACATCTTTCGTATTTTATTAGATTTTTAAGTTAAATAATCATTTATTGTTAAGACATTGAAAATTTCACCTCTTTTTAGCAAAAACTCTAAGTATACAATTCTTTCGAAAATTCGGCATGACCCGTACGTCTTTACGACTTTTTCCAAGGTATTAAACCTTAAACCAAAACACTTTTCACAAGTCCGACATTTTCCGACAACATCAATACTTTCAACATGAGTTATCATACCGTAACAAAAATAATCTCTTTACATTCGACCATTCCAACAAAAATCCCTCTTAATCCAACTCAAATCCATTAGTCCATTTACTTTATATTGGGCCCTAAGGCCCATTATGGTCTTAAATACTTAGCCCGATATCATAACTTAATCCATATCTTTACATAAATCCAAAATATATACCAAGACCCAATGGGCCTTGAGCCCATTATGCCGAATCGAATTTTAGTCATACGCCCTTTTACCTAGCCCGAAAATCAAATAAGCTATAAGCTTATTTATACAAATCGAAAACCTTATAAGCCATAAGCTTAATATATATAAGTATAAGCCGAAGACCAAATAAGCTATAAGCTTAATATATAAACTGAAATCCAAATAAGCTATAAGCTTATTTATATAAGCCGAAAACCAATAAGCCAAAAGAATAAGCCAAAAGGTTAAGACAAAACCAAGTGGGCCGAGCCCACTTTGGCACCCAAACCAAAACAAACGAACCCTCTTTGGGCCGGACTCAATCCAAACGCACCCTCTTTGGGCCGGACTTTAAACCAAATGCACCCTTAAAATGGGCCGAAACCCACACACACCCTTATTGGGCCGTGTAGCCACGTGGGCCGGTTGGGCCAAGCCCACACCTCGACTATGTATACCGAAAGTCTAAAAAAAATCCAAATAAGCTATCATCTAGCTTATTAAATAAACAAAGCCTCAAAATAAGTCCTTTTAAGCACCTTTACAAAAATAAAATATTATCACAACAACCATTTTATTCAAACTCAAAAACCTTTCCTTTTGTTTCCTTTTTAAACCGACGCACAAACACCCTTTTTACGCTTTCGATTTCAAGAATTGACCTTTTTGACGATCAACTTGTATAACTAGCGTCTAGACATCATCATAATCACAAAAGTACAACTTAAATTCAAAGTTTTATAAAAACTTACTTGTTTGATGAGTTTGGTTCGATCAAGACGCGCGAATAATACCAAAACCTTGTTTCTTCAACCCGAAAACATTAGTTATCAACCCAATAATAAAATCTTAACCCGTGTTCTTTGCAAAATCTTCAAAATCTTTGTTTTTCTTCCCCTTTGTGGTTCGGCCGGTTATAGAGAGGAAAAGAGAGAGTGCTTTTTTTTGTTTTGATTTCAAAATGGTGCATGTATGTGAACATAGGATAAGGTGGTGGAATATTTCATGGTACTAGGTGAGACATAGTTGCTAAAATTTAGCCTTGTGGTCTCCTCTTTGCTTCCTTAGCCGAATAGTATCCTAGGGTGGTCTCAGGACTTTCTTTTTGTGTCGGGATCCCTTAAAAGCTACATTTTCATATCTTTAAAACGCCAACCGAAATTAGTTAATATTTTTATTGCGTCAAAAATCATTTTTCCATAAACCTGAGTAATTCACACAACACCTAACTCTTTTAATTTGCTCAAAATCCAAATTGAACCGTTGCTGGCCGACTCCGGACCGAAAAATACAAATTTTCAACAAAACTTGATCGAACCTTGCTCATCAATTTGAAAACACTTTCAACATCAAAATAGGTTTTGACAACTCGCATTTGACCAAAATTTCACCTTTTTACGACCGTAACGGTCTTTTACTGAATTTCACTAAAACAACTGTTTTTCTGATAACTTTCAAATCTCACACTCATGATTTACAATTTAAATCAACGTTATTCCAATATTATGAATTTATTAAATATATAAATCCATTAACACATTTCCAACCTCATAAATCTCCATATTTAATTAAACTGTCGTGTCGGTACGCGCTGCGTGACGATTTTCGCTAAACGCGGGAAAACTTCCCGGAAAGCACTGAAAACCTCAAATCCACTCTAAAATAGGAATATGAATCATAAATGATCCATTCATGAACTAAATTCCCAATTAAACCAAAACCGCTTTTACTTAAAATAGTCAACAGAAGTCAACTTTTCAGCTTTCATCAGGAAAACTATCAAGATCAAACGACTTCAAAATACAAAACTACAATATTTTATAATACTTAACCCTGGATATATTACCGGTTATCACAGTCTCACCACCTTAAAGGAATTTCGCCCCGAAATTCAACTCAAATCATTAACTCCCAATACTAACAGGAAATTTCATTCCTCAAAGAATCACGTCAATCACTAGAATTTAGTCTTATCAAGCGAGGTTTCTTACGATCACTCTAAAGACTAGGTCTTTTCACAGACCGAATTCTACATTTTCTCACAATCATTCCTTATCTAATCATAAAATCATGATAGCTTCTCATGCTACCCCTTAGCTTCACAATTTTCTCAATTTTAGGTCTCATTACCTCAGTCGGGTGTCAGGATACGATCCCGTCCTTGATGTGACGACAAATCTATCAGAATTGGCATTGCCAAATCTTTCCGGTTATTCAACCAACGAGACTAACCCTACGAGGTATATGTCCTACACAATACGACTCACACTCTACCTTACCAACACTTACTCACTCAAAATCCCCAAGTAAACCTTACTTGGTCAAACCATCCCCGGCCTAATCCTTCTAAGAAGGCCGTTCAAAAATCTAGACCACATCATTACATGCTTTAAACCTTTCCAAATCAATCCTACTCACGAGAGTCTTACGTCTCACTTTACTTAAATAGGTCAAAGTACCTCTCAAAAGCTTACATAGTCAAAAATATGATCATGTTTCCAAACCGACCCTCACCACTCTTTCCAATACTCCCCCGTGACCATTCACGGTCAATTATCTTCCCTACAATATCTCCTAAACAAAGATGGAAACATCGTCCCCCGAATACGTTTCGAGCATATTACTTGAAATATACTAAATACGTCACATGCCACCACCTAATAAAGGTGTGGGTATCTGCTCTGCCACGAGCAACCAAAAACAAAGCACTCACACACGGGCAAAACTGCGCTCTCAAACTAATACGAAACAACACAAAACACTGCCATCCACGAAGATCGGACAAAATTTCCTTCACTAATACGAAACGGATTAAATACAAATCACCTAATAACTAGAGTGATTCGTCATAACCACCAATACAAAAAGAAACTTTCCTAATCATAATCGTCACTAACCGATACTATCCGGTTTAGTGATATACACAAGACTACTAATCCAAACCTCATATACCCTACGCACCTCCTCTGGGCTCCTGCCCTCTCCTCCTACCATCAACAACATCAGCCAACTCTAATCGTGCATGTCTCTCCTCAGCAAGCTGTAACCGTAAATCCCGATTCTCTCCTTGCACATCACTGATGGTATGCCACAGAGCTGCTCTCTAGGCATCCGTCTGACCTGCCCAAGCCTCAAGGGCTAACACTGGCCTCCATATAGCTCTGAATGTCACTGCGACCCTCTCATGCTCGTACTCCAAACTCCTAAACCGATACCTCTGAGAGAAAATCTCCTCCCTAACCGCCCCTGACCTAGGGAATAACTCTCCTATGTCCCTATCGTACCTCTTAAACAGAGAAGGCGATAACTCCTCTAATCGTACTGCGTGATCACTAATCAATCCCCTCTGCACTAAACTTAGCTCCTACTCCGTCAGAATCCCTCAATCCCTCAACTCAGCTGGTGTAGCTACTGGGAATGGTACATCCAAAGGATAAGATTGGGCAATGAAACGGGGATGGAACATCAAAAGTGATTGAGAAAACGGGCAATGAACCATATGTATACATCTGGTAAAGGTGTTGTCTGAACAGGTGGTGCTTGTGGAGGTTAATCATGAAAATTCAATATAAAACATACGTCACCTCCTCCGGGTCTATCCATGTGGTAAGTGTGGGCTGTCTAAATGCTGACACCCTCTCAGGTCTCTCGGACACTGGTGCCGATCCGAAACCCTGTCCGACCTCAAACGTACTGTATATATTACTCTCTTCTAATTCCAACTCTCGGTGTCTTAACGCTCCATACCCAAGCCCTAAAGGCGCACTCACGGTCGTCTCCATAACCGGAGCTACCTGCTGCTGACCCCTAGGTATAGCCTCCCCCTCCTCCTCTAAACCAAGTCTATTACTCTTTACACTATGACCCTCGTATTCTATACCATGACTCTCATCATCCCTACCATGACCCTCATCATCTAAACCATAACCCTCATCATCTATACAGGGGCTCTTGACCCTCGCAGTAAGATCCTCGTCCTCCGCATCAGGATCCTCATCCTCTGCAGTAGTACCCTCGTCCTCTGCGTCCTCACTTACACTGTCAGAATCTATATGGTCCTCTATCTCCTCATCCTCCTCATCATCATCCTCCTCACTATCCTCTACTAACTTAGACGTACCATGATAACGCTTCCTCAAAGGAAGGTCTGGTGGCGACACAGATGGCGAACTCTCGCAAGAGGACCAAAACCTCTTACGGAGCGCAGACTCAGACATAGCTGCCACCTCTGCCATACTGGAAAAGAGGCCCGATGACATCGCAAGTGGAACGCGCACAGCCATACGTGCGGTCCTGCGAAGAAAGGGAACCGAAATGGGTGGGGTACTCTTAGATAGTGGTATGGGTGGTGCTATAGCAAGGGGTGACTCAGGTGTCTCAGTATCGGTGGGGTCCTCGAAAGGCTCGAACTCAGTGTTCGTCCCATCTAAATAAACCTGCCTAATAGCCTCAAAAGGATCCTCAAGAAGTGGCACAGGCACTCGGGAGCTCTGAGCTCCGTCAGCCTGGGTGGAACTCTTCGGGTCAACATACACTGGAGTCGACATCCTATGATAACACGGTAAAAGGGTATAAGTACAAAATATTTTTATCCAAATTATCAGCATCATTATTGCTTACATATACAAATCATCATAACGTTTGAAATTAGACGTCCGTAACCGTATATATATATATATATATATATATATCCTTATATATATATTAAATATAACGGGAAAAATACGAACAACAATCACCAACCAAGTTCGATACCGAACAGGCACGACTGGTCAACACATAAAACACATAATCCATCAAAGCACATTCCCAAATCACGTCGCTACCTGCGACTATCCACAAAATTTCTCAAGGCAACACGCACTACACTAAGGCAAGCATGGCCAACATCAAACAATCAATCATCGCTACCCGCGATGATTTTTACTTACACTCTCTAGGCATCGCACACTACTACTACTAAGGCAGCATGGCAATCCTAAAATCAACACAATCTCAATCTCAACACTCGCAAGTGTTCTTATCACTTTACATCCTATCATTTTCAGGTGGTCACATTACTCACACATCCCTTCCCTCCCCTAACATAACTTTAGAAAACTAACCCCATCATTTCATAGTCCTTCCTGAATTAAGCATAGTTGATCAGGCTATGCGTAGTTTAGGAATAATACCATGAACTGCTCGGGTTATTTAACTTTCGCCATGTTTGAGGTTTTACTAAAATAGACTTCACTTTCTGGTTATAGTTGCGCTTTTTATTTTATAAAAACTGGCATTCTCTATAACCTTAGCTCTGATACCAATCTGTCACACCCCGCCAATGGCGGAAACACGGGATGCGACGATACCATTCATCGCACAAGATACAAGATCATACACTTTATAATTTATATTCATAAAACGGAAGTTTTACAGAACTTTACAAGTTAAAATCTTAACATAAATCAAAACCACGTCCATCTCTACCCAGTCCCCTTGGGTTACATCTTTTCTTTTCCAATACTAATCACATACCTTTGATTTGACACACCTGAAAATGATACTCGAAAACGTCAACAATAATGTTGGTGAGCTCGTAGGTTTAACCATAAACCCAAAAGCTGTGCCAATATATCAATAGTAGACAATAGTGCTATATGACAGTGAATATATGCAAACAACCTTAGCATCACCGCTAATCAATAACCATATGTCACTTACGCACCTAAAGGGCCTACCAGTTGGAGCACTAAAATTAGGGCAGGACCACACACAAACCTGGGTAGGCGTACCCATCCTTGAAGCTAAAGAAATTAAAAAAGAAAAAGAAATAATTAAAAAATTAAAATAAATAATATCAAAAAATCAATGTGATGCCATTCGACTCTAGATGTTGATTAGGCTCCTAATGTAAAGACCATGTTTCATGGTAAATCTGTTCATCTAAGATCATCTACGATGAAGCCGGGCCATCCATGACTCGATACTCCATTTGAGTACAAGATCATGAACCTTTTGTAGATCATATGGATGAGTAATCATGAAGATAACGAATGCAAAACGAAGTATATCACAACTACGTTGTTGACTCTAATGCTGAATATACGAGTGATAGTAATATTATTCTGTATAATCAGTATCTGGAAGACAACGAAGAAAATGGTGTACAAAGTAATGTATCTTCTGTACAAAATGATGCATTAATGTCAATTATCAATGAAATGCATGAAGAGAGTGTTCAACAGGGTGTACAAAGTAGATTAGCAAATAAGCCAGACATGGTAGTTAATGATTCATTGACCTCTGAACTTGCGAGATATAAGGAACTGGTCGGGGAGTATGAAAAACGGGCAAAGTTTGAATTAACTGATAGAGAATGAAAAATTGATGAACAAATGAGAATAATTATCTCAGACCGAAATAGAAAGGAAACTTCTTTAAAATCAGAACTTCATTCGGTACAAATACTACTTAGTTCTACCGTTGGCCATTATAAGTCAAAGACAGAAGAAGTAACCATTTTGAAAAAGGATTTTAAACAAAAAGAAGACAAATTCCTTGAAGAGTTTAGAACATAAAAAGCTAAAAGAAAAAGGTTGAAGATAGATTATGCAAACAAGATCAGTCTGTTCAAACGGTTCACATGTTATGTAAACCAAAATCGTTTTATGATGAAAAGAACAAGGTAGCAATAGGCTACAAAAATCCCTTATATCTCACTCGTGCAAAGCAAGCTCAGTCTGCTCTATATAATGGTCATGTACTTGTCACGACCAATCATACACCCACTGTTGTACATGACTCAGAGGATACTCGTGAGATAGCTGAGATAACTAGGAAAAGAATGATGGAGAAAATGAAAAGCCCTCTATGTGTGGAAAATAAAGTTAGGATTACACCTTTTTGAGTCCCCCCCATTGATGATCCACAAACACTTCCCTTGCTTGCAATAGATCAAAAACACAGAATTTGTATACCAGAAGTAGTGGTGTAGTGTGTGTGTGTTTTGAGTTTTTGAAATTTTTGGTTTTATAGCAAAATCTAGCCCGAATGGATTCTTTTCTAGCTGGAGCAGGCTGATAAAATGCACTTTTTCACTTCACATTTTAATCTACAAAATTGGTCAATACTCGCCATTGTGTTTCAGGTGAAAACGTCCCCGAGTTGAACGTTCTTTCCCAATTTTTGCAAATTATCACACACGACACAACATACCATCTTGATGGTGTCGAATAATAATAAAACTATAACTAATGGAAAAATTAAATAAACCTCGAACTTAAATTAAACATAACCAAACCATAACCAAACATGACCGAAACATGTCTAAACCGACATCATAACCGTAAACATAACCAAGTACCCAAAAAGATAAATTGTTTTAAAAGTAGGATGTATAAATTAAAAGAGAGACAAACATCCATAGCACTATGGTTTTTGAGTCATTTATTCTTTAGGCTTCATGCTTCACTTGTCTTTTGTCTTTTTTTCTTGGATTGATGAGCCCCTAATCGAGGAAATGGTCGAATTTGAAAATGTCCTTGATATGTGTGAAAACACATATCTATTTTATATCAAAATAAACACAATAAAGACCAAAAACATAATAAAAATGGCAAAGAATTTTACTTGTTTTGTTTTTATATGTTGCAATACGGATAAAGCAAAAACCACAAGGAAACGGTTAAAACCGGGCAAACACGAACACAAGGAACGGAAGAGCACAAAAGAAGCCAGGAATTCAAAGTCAAAAAGTCAACCAATGGTCAAACCTTGGTCAACTCAGGTCAACCAAAGTCAAATCCACTAAAAGACAAAAATCCCAAAATTACAATATTAGTCCCTAAGCCCATAACCCACAAATGCTAAGTCCAGGGACCAATCTTGCCAAGTTTGGAAAATAGTTTACACTTGGATTTTTATTATACAAACAGAGGGACTAAAACTGCCAATTACCCAAACTTACCCCTTTTACCCCGAGTCAAACATATACCCCTCTTTCAGTTAAAAAGTGAGCGGGAAAAACAGTTTTACACTGTTCATTATCTTCCCCAATTAACCCTAGGGTCAAATCATTGGGGCAAATAGAAATTAAAGGCTAAAAAGGACAATTCATTGGATCATTTATACATGGGCAGAGTCTTGCATCATCAAACGCACCTCATTGGTCAAGTCTTACAAGAAAGGCCACGTTGGAAGAAGGAAAGCACAAGGGAATGTTGGGATTTGCACTTGAGGTACTCTCACAAGAAGCACAGAGGCCTCTGACACACTGATGCCACGCTGGCAATCCGTGTGTCCCAAATCTAATCCAACGGTTATAAAGAAAAGACTCAATGATTAGAAGAATTGAAGGCCATGATCAAGAGGAGTGCTTAACAAACTTTAGGGCTAGAATCTTTTTCGAGGAGCTATAAATAGCCCCTCATCCTCACACACATCTATCTTTTCTTTTCTAGTTTTTAGCTTTTAAGTTTTTAGGTAAATTAGCTAAAGTTTTAAGTTTTAAGTAAAAGTAATTTTTATTTAAACATTTGTAATTTTCTTTTCAAGTAATGTAATCAAGCTTTTTAGTTAATGAAATTTGAGTTCTCTTTAATAAATTTGTCAAAAGCTCTCTATAAGCTCTAGTAATAGTGTACGAATCAATAAGCTCTTATAAGCTCTCACAAGTCTATAAGCTTATGATTTAGCTCAATTCAGTCTTTAATACTCTTAAACCTTAAAATTAGCTTAAAACCTTGGAATATTGGATTTACAAGCTTATGAAAGATGAGCCAATTATGGAAGGGCTCATATGGACTTAAACTGGCTTATCTTTGATAAGCCAGAGCTGTTGATAAGCTCTTTGAGCATTTCTGCCTTTGTTTTACTAAGGTCATTGTAAGTTTTCATTTACTCTCCTTATCTTAAGTTTCCTAGTGTAAAATTGCTTATTTGCTTATTCTGCTTATTAGCTTGCTACTTTGTGCTTAATGTCATCTTATATGCTTATTAGTTGAATTTGATAATCTGTTTTAAGTCTATATAGCTTAGATGTTAGTTTTATTCAATCTGTCATAAAATCAACTAAAAAAAACCAAAAATATTTGAGTAATCGGTAGATCTTAAATTCTAGCTTATCTAGTTGTTAAAATAAGCTCATTAGTTTTGCTATAAGCTGTTTATCATCTGGTTATTAAGTTTTAGTCATTAGATTTAAGTTTAGCTTGTTAAAATGAATTTGTCAAAAGTTTTAAGGGGTGTTTGGATTAGTGTTGTTTGACCCTTAAAAGTCAAACTGAGTTGTGATCTTTGCTTAAGTCATGTTAATTTACACTTTTAATCAGTAATAAGATTGTTCTTTTAGGTTAGATTTCAAAATATAAAAAGTTAAGCTTAGCCTATTTGTTTTTCCACCAGGGGAATTCTCCCTTTCTTTTGCTTATTAAAAACTTAATCCAAGCCTCATAGAGCTTGGATTTTGTTTGAGTTGAGTTAGACACATTCATTGAGTGTGTTTAGTGCAGGTTTACCAAACTTGGTAACCTACAAAATTAGATTTGGCCTTTGGTCAATTGCACCAGCAGTACTAACTACTGTTAGTACTACTGCCTTTTTCTTTTGCATTTAACCTAGCTTAATTAGGTTATAAGTTTTAAAATTGAGTAAGCTTGTAGTTTAGACATAGTATAAGTTAGTTTAAAACTTGTTTTCACATTTCTAGCTTATTTCTTAGGTTAAATTAGCTTAAAAAGTTCAGCAAAAATCTTAAAAATCCAAAAACAGTACTAAAAGATTTAGTTCATAAGTTAGATTTCAGCTTTATAGTTTAGATATTTTAAAATTTGATTATAGCTATATCTTAGTTTGTTAACTTTCCAAAAGCTCAGGTCCTATAATAGCTTATTGAGCAATTTAGCTTATCTAGTATTTTGAGCTTTTAAGTGTTTAGTTCTGAGTTTGCATTCTTGATCTTCAATTTCAGATAGCTTTAAGTGATTTTAGTTAGATTAGCTTTTAATTATTAGCTTATAGACATCTTAAGGTATTTAGAACAACTTGTTGGTTTCAAAAATGAGCTTAAAATAAGCTGTGTGCAAGTGTTTTAGTAAAAATAAGCTTTAGAGCTTAAAACCTCTCTTTTCTGTTTACAAGCTTATTAAAAAGCTTTTTGAGTGCTTATTTTTGAGTTGTAGCTTATAGTCATTTTATTAAAGTTGCTTAAAAAGTTGTCCTCTACAACTTTTCTTCTTTAAGTTTTTTATAAAAACAAAAAAAGGGAAGTGGAAGTCGGGGGTGAGCAAGACTCGAACCCCCGACCTCAACACCTCAACCTTTTTATACACACACACACCCACTCCTTACCGTTGTGCCCTTGGGTCTTTTTCATAAGACCCTTGCACTCTTTATCTTTTATAGTCGTTTTGGCTTTATAAGCCCAATAAGCTGTTAAGCTTATTTCGTGGCTTAATTTATAAGCTACAATCTCGGGCTTATTTTTCCTAGGATTTAAATAGTTTAAGCTATTTTCTATCATTTTTCTAGAATTTTTAGAGTTAATTTAGTATTTTTAATCATTTATTTTCATTAAAAACTTAAAAAATCATAAAAATAGAAAAATAATCAAAAAAATATAAATCTTTTTTAGAAAATTTTCTTTTATCCTAAAGTTCATAGGAAAATTAGTTTTGCTTTCGTAGGGTCTAAATTGCAAAATTTTGTTTTCTAAAGAACGGGATCGTCTCATCTTATTTAACGTATTTAACAGCTCAATTTTAACTCCGTTTTTGTTTTAAGATTCTTTAACTTACTTCTTTTAGTCAAATAGAGTCTATTTCGAAAGAAAAACTCATATAGGTTTAATTTATAAATTTTGGGTTTTGACTATCATTATAAGGGTCCCGTTTTGCGTTTTTTAGTTAAATTTTGGTTTCCCGTTATTTGTCTTTATGCTTAATTGTTAGGAATTTGATAATTTTAATGTTAAAAAGTAGTTAATCAAATCTACTATTGCTTCAATTCAATCATGTCCAAGCATCAACATGGGTCTCAATTCACAATTCTTGGGAAACGACCCGGGGAATCATACTTCCCGGTTAAGATACGTATTATATTATATTATATATATTTTGAAGAGTTTCCTTTTCACCTTTGTCCTCAAGGTTAAATTGGTAAATTTTCCATAGTATTATATATATTTTATATATTATAAAAAGACGTATCAAATTTTTGACGCCGCTGCCGGGGATTTGTGATTAAGATTCTATCGTTTGAAGTTTGTTGATATTAATTTGAAGACCCTTTCATTTTTGAAAGTTTTGTTTTTGTTAAAAAAAATAATAAAAAAAAGTAAAAATATTTTTCTTTTCTTTTTAGTATAAATAGAAGATTAAAACAAAAATACAAAAATATTTGCTCTTTCAATTAAAAAAAAAATAAAAAAAGTTGGTAAAAGAATACAACAAAATAAATACCTTCATAAGGTATATCATAATAAGTTCCCAACTCCGAATCTAAGATTTCAAAACTTAGAAATTGGTGTCATTTACGAAATACGGCTCACCTTAAAAAGTAAAATTTTTAAGAGCTACCGTGAAGTAAAATTGATTATTTGGTTTAAGTTGTCTTCTCGTTATCCGTTTAATTTGTTTAAAAAAAATAATAAAAAATAAATAAATAAATTAGTGTAATTTTTTGTTTATTTTTTTATTTCTTTTTCTACTTTGTGCATGCGCACTCGTTCTCAAACCCGCAACCGTAACCATCAACAACAAAGCCAACCGGCTGTTGTTCAACCATTTCATTTAGAAGAACCTTTTGTTAATCCTCCATTAGTTCCGATGGCTGATAACCGGACAATGGCACAATTGCTCCAAGCACCCACCGAGGGGTACGAGGATGCAATTGTAATTCCCGAAATCAATGCTAACTTTGAGTTAAAGCATGGTTTGATCAATCTTGTTCAAAACAAACAGTTTTTCGGACATGATAAAGAGGATCCACATGCTCACATCCGTTATTTCAATAAGATTACTTCAACAATGAGATTCCCGGACGTCCCGAGCACGTCAATTAAGCTTATGCTTTTTCCGTTTTCTCTTGAAGGTTCAGCCCGGATTTGGCTAGAAAAAGAACCTCCTCATTCAATTTTGACATGGGATGATCTTGTTTCAAAATTCATTAATCAATTCTTTCCTCCTTCAAAAACGACAAATCTTCGTAACGAAATCACGAGATTTCAACAAAGATTTGACGAATCGTTTTATGAGGCTTGGGATCGATTTAATGACCTTCTTCGAGCATGCCCACATCACGGATTTTCAGAACTACATCAGTTGGATACGTTTTACAATGCTTTGAATGCTAATGATCAAGACTCATTGAATTCTGCTTCGGGTGGAAATTTTTTGGATAAGATGCCTCGTGAATGCTTGATATTATCGAGAGTAAATCCAAGGTTCATAATTCACGAAACAAGGCAGTCGTTGCCAAAGTGAGTTCGAATTCATCTACTCCCGGAATTTCACCAGATGTTGCTGCTCTTACAACCGAAGTCTCCGAACTTAAGAATTTGATGAAGACTATGCTTATCGATAAACAAAAAGCCCAAGCTCCCGCAACCGTAAAAGCGGTCGAGCAGAGTTGTATAACTTGTGGAGGTGCGTATTCTTATAAAAACTGTCCAGCCACCGATGGCAATGTTTATCAAGACAACATTCAAGAGTACGTTTCACAAGTTGCAGCAGCCAATTTAATCAAGGAAATTCCAATTCTAGACCTCCGATGGTTTCAAATCAAATCCGACCTCCTGGTTTTCCTCCGATTCAAAACAATCAAAACCGTTTCAATCCAAATCAAGGAAATAATTTCAACCAAAATCGAGGAACCAATTTCAATCAAAACCGTGGAAGTAACTTCAATCAAGGACAAGTTTACCAACCTCCAACTAATCAACCACCAGTTTATCAAGCTCCTCCTCAACAAATGCAAGGTGTTTCAAAGACCGATTTTGGAGATTAATGTCATGGCTAATGATGTTGTAATTACGGAATATGCAAACAAGCAGGGTTTACAAAACCAGATGACAAATTTAACGGAAATGCTTTCTAAGTTCATAACTTCCAACACCGCTTCGTCTTCGAATTCAGGAACTCTTCCAAGTCAAACCGTAATTAACCCTCGTGAGCATGTCAATGCTATTACCACACGAAGTGGTAAAACTTGTGAAGGACCTTCGACTCCTCTTGTTCCTACACCCGTTGTTTCTACTCCTCTAAAGGAACCCGAACAAAACCCGGAGACGTCAATGGACAAAGTGCAAAAACCAAGTTCAGAAAATACCGCACAAGTCCCACCTCCGGAGGATCATGATTCCATTTTTATTGAAATTCCAAAACCAAAGGCTAAGAAAATTGTTCAAGAGCCAAATTCTCTAGAGCCTAATTCATATCAACCTAAACTTTCCATATCAGAGAGGAATAAAAGTGAGAGAGAAAAGATACACCCAGTGCTCCAGCAGAGCAGGTTTTATGAAGTTGTTTAAACAATTCCCGTTTAGAAATTGGTTTTAAAAGATGCTCTCATCGAAAATGCCAAAATCAACAAATGTAAAGCACGTTATTGCGAACAAAGAAAACTTAAGGAAATCGCAATCACAACCGTTAAATGCTTAATGTTTCTAATGCAATCATCTTAACAAAGTTCCCCGAGAAACTCGAAGATCCGAAAAATTTCTTATTTCACGTGTGCTCTACAAGAACTTGAATGGGACCTAAGCTTTAGCCACTTCTGGAGCTAGCATAAACTTTTGGCCTCATTCTATCTACAAGCATTTGGGCTTTTGGAGCGTTGAAACCCACCTGAATGACACTCGAGCTCGCTAACCGTTCTGTTACGCACCCAAGGTATAGTCGAGGATGTTGTAGTTAGAGTTGATGGTTTCACTTTTCTTGCCGATTTGTTTGTGGTTTAATTTGACAGACCCGAGAGTACCTATTTTTTAGGGATAACCTTTCCTCGCACGGCAAAAAGCTCTCATTTATCTACACGAGGAAAAAATTAACATTAAAGAGTATAGGGGGGGGAAAAAAAGGGGGAGGGGGGAAAAGGGGGGAAGGGGAAGCGATGAACTTATCTTTTATGCTAAAAAATCTGAGAAAAGCAAGAATAAGCAATTTGCTCATACTATTTCTGTCATTGATTTTTTGAAAAATGAGCCATTTAGTGGCAGTACCACTAATCATTCCGATGCTCTTCCTCCTAGTTCTTCTCCGGTGAAGACTAGTGAAATTCTTAAGGAGTTCGCCGATGAACTCACTCTTTCTAAAAAAGACGTTCATGAAGAAAATTTTCAAGTTTATTCGAACCCTCTTTTTGAATTTGATGATAACTTCACCTCTAGCAACGAAAATCCTCTCTTTAACGAGATTGATGAAGATGTCGAAAACGAGAACTCCAACGTTTTAGATTCCGATGAGCCAGTTTTACTTAACACACCTTTGTCCGATAAGGTTGAGAGTTTCGATCCAGAAAACGATATTGATGAAATCGATGCTTTTCAAGCCATGGAAGTTTCTTCTAATTTTGAGGAATGGAAATTTACGATTTAGAAGAACTAATTTTTCTTGAGAATCTGCTTAGTGATGATACCACCCATAATCTCGCTCCCGAAGTGATTTCCGATTATGAATCCATCCATAATACTTCGGTTACTTTTTCTCCAAGGAGTGATCCTCTTCACCATGAGTTCGCCGGTGAACTTATTACACTTCCTTCGAGGATTACTAGAGAGCATGAGGATTATCTTAGTCGTATGACTATGCTTTGTGAGATTTCAACTTCACGGTCACAGGAAAATGTTCATGCTAATCCGAGTTCAATTATCGAGTCTCTTCCCACATCTCTTATCCCCGTTGAGGATAATGACCCCGTTCAAGAAGAGATCGATATATTCCTCGTTCCAGATGATTTAATTCCACCAGTGTAGAATGATGATTCCGAAGATGAAGATAATGAGTTACCTAACCTTGATCATCAAGACAACCCATCATCTCCTCGTCCTCCACCGGAACCACCGGATGTTTGCTTAAATTTTAAGCCTGCTACGGCCATGAGAAATGAAGATTTTAACCAAGGGGAAATTGTTTTATCCTTAAATGTTGAAGATGTCAATTCCTTCACATTTGTCATTTGGACTTTTCTCCCATTTTTCACCTACCCCGAGGATTCTCCTGTTATTCTCTCTCTCAGGAGTGAGGACCTCGTTTTTGACCCTGGCATCTCTACTTTTCATTTTTCTCTTAAGCCAGTTCCATTTGCTCTCCCTAAGGACGAATGAATTCAGGGATCGAGTCAAGCTATGTGACTCGGTTACCAAAAACAAAGCGCTTCGTGTGAGGCACCCCATGCTTATCCTGGTTTCTAATTTTTTCTAGTTTTCTAATGAATGTGAGGAGGCATATGTACTCTTCTGTTCTTTGTGTTTGTTGTTTGTGCTTGTGATTATTTGCAGGATAGACCCAAATTTTCTGAAGACTCTCGTGTTCGGTGTTTTGTCCCGGTCCACTCGAGCTTCCTAGCCTTTGTTTGCAATTAGTTTGGGGAAATCCGATATCCTTTCATCTTATCGATTCACGTTTATCTTTGCATAATTAATAAACGGCTTAGATTTGCGTAGAGACCCTGCCTTAAACATTGAGGACAATGTTTCATTTTAGTTTGGGGAGGTAATCTATCGATTTGATGTTACCTACTTATTGTTTTGCTCTCACGTACCCCGTTTTCCCACAAAAATAGCAGAAATTTCAAAAAATTTAAAATTTTAAGTTTTATTTGTAGAAAAATAAAAAAAATATATATTTTTGTCACAATTTTAACTTTCTTGCTGGGTAAGAATAAGAGTAAATTTTGACCCGATCGAGCGTGTTGAGCTCTAGCTTGTTCCTTAACTTTTAGGCTAAGCGTTCGCTAATCCGCGAAGATTGAAAAATGATAGAGTTAAGTATGAGTAGGATGCTAAACAAAGATTATTTAGAAATCTTAAGAGCTCATGTATGTAACTTGTTGCTTTTTCTCCCATAAGCTCTTAACCGGATTAATATACGTGCTGTTTTTGGAGATTAAACTTAAATCAACAATTTTTTATGTAATATATAGCAAAAAATTTAGTCTTAGTTCAAATTTATACTTGAATTTTTCAAAAAGAAGTCTTCTTTAAATAAATAAATATAAAAAAAAGAATGATAAAATGATAAAAAATAAATATATAATAAAAGTTGTGGGTTGATAAAAGTTTACTACCTCTTGCCGGCTCACAACCGATGTGGTAGTCTTCTAAAGAAAGCCCATAGTAAGAATAAAAATCCGAGACTGATAAAAGTTTGCTGCATCTTGCCGGCTCACAACCGATGTTGCAGCCTTCTAAAAGGTCGAGGGTTACAATTGCATAAATGTCTAAATAGTTAAATTAAATTAATAAATTGACTTCTTTTTGTTAAATTCAAATATGCTTTTGCACTTTGACTATTCTATTTTATAAGCTTTGAATATCTGGAAAACCTGAGAGTTTTTTAAACCTAAGGTCCGTGAGTCCCGATACTAGTCTCTGTAGGGTGTCAAAAGCCTGGTCACTTAGTCGTAAGGTTGGGATGTGCCGAGACGAAAGTCGCTACATGGGATGATCTCGCCTTTAAACTCATTATTCTAAGGTAGAACGTAAAGCATAGTATGTTGCAAAAATTTGATCCATGGTTGAAATTCAAGATAGCACATTCACTTAAGATATAATAAATGTCGGGAGTAAAAAGTTCAGAAGTTGCAAATATTAGTAGTGTTAGCATCCTTACTGATATTTAGCTGTGATTTTGTTTTAAGCTTGGTTTGGATAAGTTAAAAGTCAGGAACGATGAATTTATCCTTTTTGGGGCATTCTCGGAATTGAAATGCATCTTGTTCTATAATCCCTAACAGTTATGAAAATGACGAAAGTCGAAATAATATTATTAAAAAAATTAAAAAGTTTTAGAAAAATGGGAAAAAGGGGTGTTTTATAACTTGTGATTTCTTAATTTTTCCACAAAAATCTTTGCTACTTTTCAAAGGTTTAGTTTGGGGAAGTTATGAGGTATTTTGTTATAAGGCATATAACATCGCGTGAGGACACGCAATCGCTTAGTTTGGGGTATTTTGATATGTGTGAAAACACATATCAATTTTATATCAAAATAGACCCTAAAAAGACGAAATTATGCTTTAAACGCTTGAATATTGCTTGTTTTGTCTTTGTGATTGTGTAGGTACGGATAAAGCAAAAATCCCAAGAAAATGGTTAAAACCGGGCAAACACGAACACGAGAACGGAAGAGCACGCAAAAAGCCAGGAGGAAGCTATCAAAGTCAAAAAGTCAAACCTCAGTCAACCCTTGGTCAAAGCCACAAAAATAAAAAATCCCAAAGTTTCAAAATCAGTCCCTCATTTATAAACCAATTCACAAAAAAAATCCTTAAAAGTCCTAACGATCGTTAACTTTTATTTATAAAAGTTAACAATTGTTATCTTTTTATAACAAATCCAAAACTATAACCTGGCCTAAATCCCTTATAACCCGGCCCAAACCTAAGTCAAGTATACATCCCGGGTCAACAAAATTCAAACCCCTAACCTTTATAAAAGAAAAAGAAATGGGAAAAGTGGTTTTACCACTGTTCACCCATCGTCCCCATTTTACCCAAGGTCAAATCAAAGGGCAAGTTTAAATTAAGGGCTAGAAAGGGTAATTCAGGTGTCAAAGTACAACATGGCAGGGTTAAAACGTCACTTAAGCCTCTCATTGGCCAATACCCAAGAAGGAATGCCACGTTGGATTGAAGAAAGCATAAGGGAATGTTGGTATTTGCACTAGAGGTACTCACAAAGAAAGCACAAGAGGCTATAAACCATGGATTGCCACGCTGGCAATCCGTGTGAGCTCAATAATGATCTAATGGTGGATAAGAAGCATCCAATGATTAGCATATGATCAAGGGCCAAGAGAGGAGGGAGCGTGTAACTACCAAGAGGACTAGAAGCTTCAGAGACAGGCTATATATAGCCACACACCCTCACGCACATACGTATATAGAAGGTAGCTTTTAGAATAGCTTAATTTTAGCTTTTAGCTTATTTTTCATTTAAATGTAATTTTCAGTCTTTGTAATTTCATCTATCAAATCCTGTAATCCGTTTTTAGCATTAATAAAATCATAAGTTTAGTTTGATCACTTGTTTACTTATAAGCTTTTTATATGAATCTCAAATATTTTGATCAAATGTTTCATAAGCTATTCTCACAAGCTCTCTACAAGCTTATCTGAGTCTATAAGCTCAGGTTAAGCTCAATTAGTCTTTAATCTACTTTAACTTTAAAAACAGTTAAAACTTGGCTATTTGATATAAGGCTTATGGAAGGGAAGCTAAAAATAGAAGAGCTTCCAAGGACTTAACTAGCTTATCCAAAAGGATAAGTTAGAGCTAATAGATAAGCTCATTTGAGCCTTTTAGCCTTTGTTTAGCTAAGGCAGGTTGTAAGTTTCCCTTTACTCTTCCTGTTTTAAATTTCTTAGTGTAATCTAGCTTATTTTGCTTAAATGATTGCTTATTGGTGCTTAAACTTGTCTTATTTAGCTTATTGAACTTGATTTAGAATCTGTTTTAGGCTTTAGTAGTATTCATCTTAGATTTTCATAATTTGTCTTAAAAATCATTAAAAACCCAAAAATAGAGTAATTTAGCTTATAGCTTATTAAACTGTCTTATAATTTGTTTAGGTTTGCTAATTAGGTTTGCTATAAGCTATTTAGCATCTGGTTATTAAGTTTTAGTCATTAGATTTCAGTTTAGCAAGTTAAAAAGGATTCTATGGATGTTAAAAGGGTGTTTGGTACTAGCAGTACTAATTGTATCTCTTTGTTCATTTACTTTGGTTTAGAATAATTCAAATAGGTTTAAAAGTGCAGGTTTAGTGAGTTTTAATAAGACTAATTGAGATTTCATAAGTTGTCTAGTTGTTTAATTGAAACTGTGTTCATTAAGTCCTTCATTAGTTTCATTTTTAGCTCTAGTAGAATTTAGCTATTCTAGTTTTACAATTTGAGTTAACTTAGGAGTTTTATAAGTGTAGAAATCAAGTAATTAGATCTGCATTTATAGGTTTTGAGATTTTGGTCAATTGCATCAGATAAGCAAAACAGCAAAGAACCATCTTCTAGCTTAAATCTCAGATGGTAATTCTAGTCCTTAGGTTTTTAATTTCAGCATTTAAGTAGATTTAGGATAGTAGTATAACTAGCTTAAATTGATTTTCATTAAAAAGCTTATTTAATCATCTGAATTTAAGCTACAAAATCAGCAAAATAACTTTCATTTTAAAATCCAAGTGGCATAATCTGTCTAAACTGTCTGTTTTGTTAAGCTTTTTCAATAAGCTAAGGTTTTCCAAAATAGTTTTAAAAAGCTTTTTCAAGATCAAGTAGTCAACTAACTCTTACACACCAATTAACTTTCGACAACAAGCTTATTCTAAATCATCTCATTTAGATGCTCAATAATATCGAAGAATAACTTTCATTTTCTAAAATCCCAGTGGCTATAAATCCCCCCCCGGTCTGATCTGCGGTTTGATGACAGCTTTTGTAGTGAAAGCTCTCATTTCCAAATCATGTTCAAGAGCATTTTCATAGAGCTTTTAAGTCAGACTTCTAGAAAATTTAAGTGTTAATTCATATATGCTTGGTTGGTTGCTTAAATTTAGGCTGCAAAGATATAGGGTAAGAGGTCATTTGTTTGTGAAAGTGAATTATTAAATGTATTTACTTAAATTTTCTAGTCTATAGCTTATCTCTTGTGCTTATTCTTTTCATGTTAGATCATTAATCCAGGTTAAGTTTTTTAATTGATAATTAAGTCATAGGATTAGCTTATTGTAGGATTTGAGTTTATTTAGTTTAAGTAAAAACCAAAAAAAAAATAGTTAAGTTTCTGTCTAGTTTTTAAGCTGTTCTAGTTGCTTATCTAGGGCTTTTCTTAAGTAGTTGTTTTTGTTAAAAGTGCTTATAGAGTCAGCTATATCTTCACTTGTGTACTTTTAATTTCAAAAATTTAGAAAAAAATAGCAAAAACACAAGGTTTGGGACTCGAACCCCACACCTCAGCTTACTTTCCCAGAATGTTTAACCAGTGTGCTTCAATCGCTCATCCAGTCTCCATTTCTTCATTTAATAGATATTGTCCTCTTTAGCGGCCTTTAACATCTCTCCAGCGTGTCGCAGCGACTCTCTCTATCGCCAGTATTCACACACGCGCTTACTCTAGACACTCAGCGATAGGGCGAGAGAGTGCGAATCACATTCTCTTAGATCTCAAGAGATCCTACTACTTATCTTCAAGCATACTCACTCTCCTACACTCTTCTCACACACAATATCTTTGTCTTTACATCTAGTTTATTACACACACACACACACACACACTTGCAACATCTTCACACACACTTGTCGCCTACTCATTCAACAACACACACTACGCAAAACATATTCACACAATACGCGCGCGCTCGCGCGATCACGCTGAATTCTAGTGACCCCTACTCATAACTTACTATCGCGAGTTATAGCGCTTTTTTCACATCGCGAGAGATATCAATACTAGCGACCACACGAGAGAGAGATCGACACATTTATAAACTTCACTCGTAAGATTGAAGTATGGAACTCTCTTTCTTACACACATGTTGCTTTCGCACTCTCTAGAGAGCGCGAGTACTTAGCGAGAGAGAGAAGCCGGAGTGTATATATAACTAACTATCACACACTTTGCAACACAACACACAACACACACTCAGATAAATTATAGATCCTCCTTTTCTGTCACATCCGCGAGACTTACTCTTCACCACAATAATCCTCTTATCACACAAGGTTCTCTTATAAGCGACAAATATTTAGAGCTATTACACAATTAAGGGAGGTGAGAAGAGTAGAGAGTGTTTGAGAGAGAGTTCAACCAGACTAGTTTTAGCGATTAGTATTTTAGTCTCTGAATAAATAAAAAAATTATTAATAAAATAATATTAATAAATTTCTTGTTTCTTCATAAAATTTTCTTTTTGCCTTATTTTAGGTTTAGAAATTTATTTGCAGCCTTAGGAGTTAATCAGTACCTTATCAGTTGCTTAATTTGTCGAGTCTTGTTTCCGTTCCCGTTAAATCGTTTTTTGCATAACTGCTTTTTTTGCTTATTTTAATTGTTTATTTTTAATTAGTATTAGAGATAAACTAGCGAGCTAGAGCACGCTTTTGGCCACTCTTGCATAATCGCTAAGAGTTTCCCGAGGACTCTCTCACTCTCTCTCGTGAGTGTGTATATATATCTCTATTATACACGAATCATTAGGTAGAACCGCTGAGCGACATACACCACGACGATATCTATCTACATCCCCGGGCATACATCATAACCAGATGACATTATCTTTTCCCTTACCCTACAACTTATATATATTTTTGAAGAATTTTCTTTTTACCTTTGTCTTCAAGGGTAATCTAGTAATTTTCCATCGTATTATATATTATATTTTACGTGTGTTAGATTCTTACGAATCAGAGACGAACCCTAGCTCTTGTAGCAGCTTCATAGGTCGTTTTTAGGGCCTCAAAACCTTATTGAACTACCCTGAATCCATGTTTTAATTCAAGTAAGGTTATTTATCATTAATCATTCAATATGTCTATGTGTTATGTGATTGATTTATCTCTTTGCTTTCTTTATAACATGCGAGGCTAAACCCTCCTTTGTATTTGCTTATGATTGCATGAAATACGGATTGTAGATCCTTTTAATGTTGCTTCTTGATTGATGATTGTTCACGTTAGGTTCTAGAAAACCAGCTTTTGTTTGTATCGCTGTAGACACGTCTAGGGAAACGCGAGTGCGTAGAAAAGATACCATCGAGTAACAGTCTTCATATGACCTTGCGCATTTATATGGTTGATCCCTCTTAAGGTATTTCACATGCATTTAATGTACTCTTAGGGGCCTTGTAATAGTCTTCTTACTACCTTAATTGTGCGTTGCCCTAACGAAATATTAAATAGACGGCGGGTTCAGGAGTAATCCGTCATGACCTAGGAAATACTTACCCATATCATCACAAGGATGACAAGCAAAAAGATTAGAGAAGCAATCAATAAGTAGTGCAAGATAAGTAAATACATTCAATTATCATAAATTTATCGACCAGAAATTAGATCTTAAATAGTTTAGTTAATAGATTAACAAACCCTACCTTCTCCAAACCATAGATTTACTTGCTTTTCCTATAATATAAAAACAAACAAAAATCATCTTCTCTCGCACCCTTAGAATTTGTTAGGAACCGTGATCAATCTTCCCAACCTATTCTCTTAGAGGACATACAACCCACCTAGTCTTGCACTTATCCTACTACTGAACACTGAGCGTAAAGGTAATCTACCTAGGAGTTGTCAAGACTTCTTTGTAAGAAGTCCCTTACGACAACCGCATCAAGTTTTTTTGGCACCGATGCGTGGAGAATATTTAGTTTTGAATCTAGTTAAGGTTAGTTCTACTTGCTAATCCTTTCATGAGATTATAATTCGCGCATCATTAGCTTTCTCATAGTCAATCTTTCTTTGTGTTAATTTGTATCGTAATCCATTCTCGTCACCACCAGGAAATCAATCCGTGATCTTTGAGACTATTCCAGGCCTAGCCTCGTGGGCTACAGGAATACCATTGAGCTCCCGTAGGGAACAACGTGGTTTGATCCGACACCATTCGGTTGGTGCAAAATGGATGCTCATTCCACGGACTTCGATCTAAGGATCTAAACCAACACCTCAAGGATTTCCTAAAACTTGTAAACTCACTTGACCTTGACGGTGAAAACAGGAAAAGAACACACATGCGTTTATTTTAATTTTCCCTTCGCGATCAAGCTAGCAATTGGCTTGAACGTCTTCCAGCAGGATCCATCACCACATGGGAGGATCTTACTACTCGTTTCCTTGCTCAATTCTTTCCACCGGGAAGGACTACAAAACTCCGCAATGATATCCTGATGTTCTAAGAACATCATGGAGAATCTCTATCAGAAGCATGGACTCATTTCAAGGACTTACTACAAAAAGTCCCTTGTCATGGCATCGACCTTTGGCTCCAAGTACAAATTTTTTATGACCATGTCAATCCCGTCACAAGACGAACCATTAACCAATTGGCCGGTGGTAAGCTTCGTGAACGAAACGCTAAAAAATACTGGACATTATTAGAGGACCTCGCCCTCTATGACAACAAAAGTTAGAATGACCCAAGGGATTTTGCTAAGCCGGTCAAGGCAATCGCTTTACCTTAAGATGACCCGAGTACATCCGGCCACCGTCTAATCGAGCTCGAAAATCAAGTCCAACTCTTGCTGTAACTCATCATGCTTGACTTCCGACCAGTAACTACTCAATTGCACATAATCACTATCTATCATATGAGATCAGCAAGGGTCCTCCCGACACTTAAAGTGGCAGGGACATATCCTGAAACAAGCCTTTTGTCAATAACCATAAATCCTCGGGTAACCATATATGGGAGAATCCCCCCCCAAAAAATTCACCACTAACCAAGAACCTAGGGATTGCAATGAACCACCAACACCTTGAAGGTCATAAATCAAACTTAACTGAGGAACGATTCAAACATTCATGACCCACAAACGACTACGATCTCTACTCATATCGTCTAATTACCAAATGTACCTTGAAAAGGCATTAAATATTTCGACTCTTACTAAGAGAAGAGATTATCCTCAAGACCTTCTTTAGGAACAATATTCTTTAAATCAACACTATATATATTGTTCTTTCTAGGAACTTTAAGTAAAACATGACTTTCATCTGTTAACTTAAAGTTTGGAGATAAAACAATACATTCAGTGTCATTAAAGAGAGCACTATTCCTTTTGTCACACATTTGTGAGACACTAAAGAGGTTAAACTTTAACTCTCTTACAAAATACATATTCTCAAAATCTAAATTACCAGTTTTAATTGTGCCTCTACCTGTAATTTTCCCTCCTTTGGGGTTACCTCCAAAGGCAACATATCCTCCATCAAATTCTTCAGAGTCGGTATGATAGGACATGTTCCCTGTCATGTGCCTTGAGCATCTACTGTTAATCACTCCTTTCTCCTGCAAATTATGCTGTGGATTGCCCTGCACATAATGTAAGAAAATCAGTCTCTTTTGGGGACCCAAGCCATCATTGACTTGGATCTGCCTTGTGCATCAATATAATCAAATATTTTAAATTTCATTGATGCACTAATGTGTTTGGAAACATGGTCTATAACTTTAGTCTTTGGTTTCCAAACCCAACAAGTTGAGGCCTTAACAGCATTAACATTATTTCCCTTATCAGCATTAAGTACTGCTTTTGGCCTAGCAATATTAACTACTGTTTTTGGCCTAACAGCATTAACATTTTTATCCTTAACAGTATTAACCCTCTGATTAAAATTACTGTTTTTAAATGTTGTATTCTTGTGAGTGGGCCTTTTAACAGTTAAATGTGCTTTATTAAAAACATTTGTCATTGGTCTTGCACTATTCACTGTTGTTCTGGGTTGAGCAGTATTAACTGGTCTAGCTGTAGTAAGTGATATTAGGCCTGACCTTATTAATACTGCTTTTGGAACCATGTTCCTTTTTGGACTAGGGTGAGTCATTCTAGAAAAAATTTGGTGATTCAACTTTTGAGTATAGTTCCATACTGGTTTTACCTTCTTTTATTATTAAACTGTCTCTGATGGTTATCACAATCATACTGCAGGTAATCAAAACTTCCACACACATAGCAAGCTTTATTAATCATCTCAAAATTACTCCCTAATATTTGAGACATCATGTAATTCTAGTTTCTTTGGTTTCCTTAGGACTATGTGTGTTCGGCCTATTTTGATCACCTTGTTTAACAGTTGTTTTCCTAGGAGATTATACTTGCTCTTTAAATTTAACAAACTCTATTTTAGCAAAACTAGGTTTAACAGTTTTCTTCTCTATCTTAGGCTGTGACTCAACTTCATCCTCACTATCTGATATCCAATGTTCAATAAGTAGGGCACCAAAGTTCTTCCTAACAACTTTAGGCTTGTCTGCACTAGCCTTAGCTTCACTAGTCTCAACTACATGCTTCTTAACTGTAGGCTCACTAACTATAGGCTCATTCACAAACTCTTCTAGACCAGAGAATGACAAATCAGGTTTTGGAGGCATAAAGTTTCCTGTATAAGGAGGTGGAACAACATTATACCCTAAACCTGTTTTGCACTTATCAACTATTTTAAGTATTAATGAAATTTTAAGTTTTATTGTTAAATTATGTTTTTATGATTAAATGAATTATATGTTTGAAAATGATCAGATAAGCTCTTGTTTAAGCTTTTGTTTAAGCTGTTTTACTAAAGAAATATAACTGTTACATAGCCTATAAGTGTTTAAGTTAAATTCATACAAAAAACTCCACCCCTAAAGTACCTCAGCTTAATTTGGAAGATAAGCCAAATCTAGAAGGGCTTATTTGACCATACCAGCTTGTAGATCTAGCTTTTCAAAAGCTTATTACCCTTGTTTTGTGCAAAGGGAATTGTAAGTTCTCATTTTCAAGTTTTATGCTTATTTACTATTCAGCTTATTTTAGTGCTTATTACTGTTTATTATTGATGTTTGTTGCTTATTTATGCTTGCTTATAGTTTAGATTTTATTTGTTCATGATTTTCATTAAGATTGTATTTTTAGCTTAAAAACTGCTTCTTTGGTTTGCTTATTATTGTGCTTATTCCTATGAGGTTAATGCATTTGTCCTTTATTTTCCTTACTCTATATCTGTTTTTATATATCTCAGCTTAATGCAGCTTTTCTTAGTTAAAAAATGCAAATCCAGTTTTTTAAAGGGGTGTTTGGCACAAGCAGTACTAACATAAGTTAAACTGCTTGAGTCTCTTTTGACTAAAAGACCAACTTTGTGAAGCTATATTAAGATCTTTTAACCTGTTTTAGATAGTTGTTAAGTTTTAGAATTCAGTTTTAAGGTTTAGTCTATCAAATTTGTTGGGAAAAACAAGTCAATCGGTCAACGTACTGCTAAGCAAAAGGTCAACGTACTGCTAAGCAAAAGGTCAAAGTACTGCTAAGTAGAAAGTCAAGGTACTGCCAGTCAAAGATCGAAGTACTGCCGTGGATAAAGGAATCTTAAAGGATTATCACTTAAATGGTTATGTTAGTAATTATCTTGTAACAGTTAGTTTAATGATTAGTATTGATTAGTGTTTATGTCATACAAGGACTGTACATCTACTAGAGGTTATCCTTATGTTTATAAAAGGATCTCTAGGAAGATATTAAGAGATATAGAAAAACACGAGTTAAGAATTATTAGTATTGTATTAGGGATCTGCAATTTAGGCAGATTCAAAAGGTTTATAATAGAAATCGTTTGAGAAACTATTGTGTGTTCTTCTTAAGTACTGCCAACTAGATTCCGCATAGTTGACAGTATATCAGTGTTTCATAAAGGAATATCGATCCTACAAGTGGTATCAGAGCTTGTGAAGAGACTCTGATCTAGAAGAACTTTTAATCAATCGAAATCTTTCTAAACTCATAAAAGATGTCTGAAACAGAACCTATCCCTCCCACCTCGTCCGTTACTGCACTTAGAATCCCTATAATCAAGAAAGGTGAATATGACCTATGGTCCATGAAGATGCGACAGTATATCGCTATCACTGATCACATACTATGGGACATAATCACCAATGGAAACCAAACCACAACTGATCCTGCATCTCCCTCAGTGTCTGCACCAAAGACTTCACTTGCTGCAAACGCAAGAAGAAACAATGAGAAAGCCCTTAATATACTGCTTTCTGCCATACCTGATAGACATCTTCTCAGTTTTCATGATGCTGTAGATGCAAGATCTTTATGGAAAGCCATAAAAGCAAGATTTGGAGGAAACGAAGCATCAAAGAAGATGCAAAAGAATCTGTTGAAACAACAATTTGAGACTTTTACTATTGGATCTAGGGAAGAGCTAGACTCAGCATATGAAAGGTTTCAGCATATTCTTAGCATGCTTGAACTACATGATGCTACGGTGTCCATTGAAGATGCAAATTTGAAGTTTCTAAGAAGCCTTCCATCTGTGTGGCATGTAGTGGCTACCATGATTCGGGGACAACCTGGATTAGACGAGTTAGACTTTGATGATCTCTACAACAACTTAAAGGTGTATGAGCATGAATTGAAGGGTGTCTCAAATTCAAACTCTCAAAACATTGCTTTCCTGTCCACATGTTTCTCACCCATAGTATATTTATAGCGCTTGTAAATCAGTGAAAAACGCTAAGGGCTAATGAACTCAACCTTAGCAAGGCTATAAGCGGAGGGCTGAATAACCACAACAATTGATGAACATATATAAGGTCGGTCTTTAGACCAAGCGACTAGAGTAGATAATGGTATGACTTAGCATTCGCTCAAAGAAACAAGTAAAGCATCCATGTACATCATTTTAGAGCATCCAAGTGTGTTTGCGTTTTATAATAAAGACTTTGAACTTTACCAGTCTTAGTTAAATCCTTGGCACTTGGCAAAGAGTTTACTATTTTTAGAAACTTTCCACTTTTAGGAAAACTTTTTTAGTTCAAAACGTTAATAGCGGTCTCCTATTTTCTTAAGTTTCTTATTTTTCAAATCGCTTAAAACAATTTCTTAAACGCTAATCTTATGTTTAATGCTAATATCCAATTGTTCCATTTTTAAATAATTACTTTTTTTTTATTTTTTTTTTACAGGGGGTTTCGGGGGGGTTCCATTTTTTTTTTTTCATTCCAAAATAAAATGACATTTCATGACAATTTTTAGTTGTTCTATACTTATTATCTAACATTTCCTATATGTTTCGCTCTGCATTTTAAATCATCCAAAATGTTCCGAAATTTAAAGGGCCCAGGTAAACACCTTGTTACTATTCCAACAGCCCATATTCATCATGTTACGAAACAATGTTTCGAGTTTTATTCTAGGCCATAACTTGCGTTTAAGTCTGATTTTAAAGTCTGTGATAATGAAAATTATCTATTTGAAATACAGCGCTTCAAAAACTACTTTTACGCTAATGAAAACATTTTTAGTCGCCAAAACCCACAAAACTAATTCGGAAGACAGCAAGGTTTGTTTTACGAAATTACGACCAAAATCAACCAACTCGCATAATAGTGCCGTAATCTTGCCTAAAAAAAAAACCTTTTTTTATTTCAACCATTAATCAACCAAACAATCTACTTTAATCCACCCTAATCTCTATTGTTGCAACTCTCAACAACTCTCAATCTCACCAAGAACATATATATGACATAAACATAAAGTTGGTAACAATGTTTACTCCATTTTATAAAAGTATGACAAAATATTAACTTATTTTACTTTTGTAAATATTACAACACAAACACATGGATTCTTGTGAACAAACATATGATTCTATAAAGAACAATAGATGAAACAACGAAGATTCAAGGACAACTTACAAATCAAAGAAGAGCATAGTAGAGAAAACACCAAGATCTTATTCCCACAAACTCATAGATCTATAAAAACCCCAAATATTTTACAAACCCTAATTTATAATTCATTGAAATCTTTGAAAAAACAACCCAACCAACACTTGGATCTACCTTAGATAACTTAGAATTAAACTTAGATACTTTGGATCTTGCTATATCAAAAGTTACTGGATGTGTTATTTGTGTGTTGGTGTTTGTGCCGTTGTGAGCAAGGGAGAGGAGGAAGAGAGATTGGTGAAAAATTTTGTGACTAGTGAATTGTGTTATATACTAAGTAGTGAGAAAAGTGCTCTTATTTATAGTAGGAGAGAGTTATGGGTTTTTAAAGGGTTAGATGGTGCACAACAAAGGACCTACACACACCAAAGGTGTGTTGCATAAGGTCACAAGGACCATTTATGTTCAAGTTTTTCTAGCCAGGGTTCACTCAAGATGGATGCTCACATTATGTATAACATCTTTTCTAGTTGGTAAAAATGGAGTCAAAGGTGTAAGTATTGTGTAAGTAAACACATGGGGTTCCATACTAGTGATATGTGCATGAGAATGACTCATTCATAAGTCATTTTCTCATCTTCCATGCACACATGGGTGGGACTTTCAAAATAAGATGCCAAATCTTTAATTTAGAGTTCAAGTATACTTGTTGTTGTAGTTTAGGCGCCACATTTGGCTAGGGAAAAAGAGATGAACGAAATTTTTAGACTTAGGGTATAATATTATCGATAACTTGAGTTTACACGAAAAGATTTTGAGTTTCCGGGGTTCCGTTTGGTCAAAAACGCGAAAAACGTAATTTAAAGGATAAAACCCTAAAATTAATATCGGAAGTGATTAAAAATCACGAAACACTCAGGAAAGCTAATATAACACATATAATGCCTAAAATAATTTATAACCGATGCCGGAACGCGTCCGGTGACGTTTCTCAGTTTTTACGCAGTTTAGTTCCTCGGTAAATTGCCAGATTTAAACGTAACGAATAAAATTTAAAGTAGATGACCGGAGTGAGTCGGAATACTAACTGGGAATTTACGGGGTGTGACAAGAAGCTCATTGAAGCTCTGGAAGAAGAAGGATGGGTTATTGTAATGCAAGAGGAGCTAAATCAATTTGAAAGAAACAAGGTGTGGACCTTAGTTCCTAAGCCTCATGGAAAACCATCATTGGGACTAAATGGATTTGGAAAAACAAAATGGATGAAGAAGGGGTTATCACAAAGAACAAAGCAAGGCTGGTAGCTCAGGGGTATAATCAGCAGGAAGGGATTGATTATGAAGAGACCTTTGCACCTATTGCAAGACTGGAGGCTATCAGAATCTTTCTTGCTTATGCAGCCTACATGGGTTTTATGGTATATCAGATGGATGTGAAGAGTGCATTTCTGAATGGTAAAATTTCAGAGGAAGTATATGTACAACAACCTCCTAGATTTGAAAGCAGTGAATTCCCAGACCATGTATGTAAACTGGACAAAGCTCTGTATGGGCTGAAACACGCTCCCAGAGCATGGTATGAAACTCTTTCAACATTTCTTATTCAGCACAAGTTTGTCAGATGTACAATTGATAACACTCTTTTTACTTATAAAACTAAGAGTGATGTCATTATAGTACAGATATATGTGGATGATATCATTTTTGGGTCAACTAGTGTTAAACTCAGTAAACAATTTGCCAAGTTAATGACCAAAAAATATGAAATGAGTATGATGGGTGAACTAACATATTTTTTAGGTTTTCAAATCAAACAAAATTCCAAATGAATCTCTATTTTTCAAGAAAAATATGTTAAGGACTTACTCAAAAAGTATGATCTAGCTGACTGTGCCTCAGTGAAATGCCCTATGCTTCCCCCTAACAATTTGGGCCTTGATGAGTTAGGGGTCTCTGTAAATGAGACTCTATTCAGAAGCATGATAGGGTCACTGATGTACCTTACA